>VYZS01066946.1:1942-15441 GCA_013400695.1 Neodrepanis coruscans | reverse complement strand
GCCACCGCCGCTGCTCTGCCGCCGCCGCTGGCCCGTCCGGCGCGATCGCCCGCAGCCCCAGCAGTTCCCAGCACGCGCCGTGCGAGTGCGGGGCAGCCCCAGCACCGCCCCGCCGGCGGCTCTGCTCCCGACACAGTCCCCATGGGCGCGACAGACCCGGGACCGTGGGACAGCCCCGGCGGGGAATGGGGGGAAACGGGTTTATTTCCCAACCTACAACACATAGTGACAACTCCTATTAAATTCTCCCTTAAAATGAAAATTTTTGCTCTCTGCAGCTGTCTGACCTCCTGTCCCAGAGTTTGCTGGAGGGATCCATCCAGCTTTTTCTATTTCTGTTTCCATTCCATCTAAATACCGAAATGTGTTCTTTTCCTATCATAAAATAGTGGGTAAAACAATTTCTTGACCTCTCCTGGGCTGGTATGAGGCTTTCCTTAGCCCTGCACCACTTTCTGGTGGTGCTTTTCCGTGAGTTCTTTTTAAAGGCCTTCAATGGTTGAATGCCACCTGCACTGCTTTAGCATATTAATGAAAGCTGTTTAGGACATCAGACAGGAAGAAAATTCAGGTTACAGTGAGTTTTTTTGAATAGGTTATATTCAGATTTTAAGGAATTATTTAAACACCATCAAAATACCTTTCCTGTGAAGATTCCATACAGGATATGAAGTGTTGTATCCTCAGCTTATGTGTGTTGCCAACATTATTTTTACATTAAAAGATATGGTCTACCCTTAGTGCACTGTGGACAAAGCTGTCTCCCACTATGCTGAGGAAGCAGCTGAAGCTGTGGAAGACAACAGCAGTAGGAAGTCATTGACCCTCAAAGGTGACACTGGGGCCCTCTTTCAGGAGATTTTCCGTCTGTTTTCTGAGGAAAGTTTTCACAGAGGAAGAGGACAAGGTTTAATAAGCTAGTGAGCCAGCTAGGCACTTCTTCTATCTTGTGCCTAATGAAGGTGATCTGGATATTGCCTGCACCATGCAATTCCCTGCCTGCTTTCCAGCCACTGGCAACAAAGCTCTCCAGGCACAACTGGGTGAGGGTTCAAGGATGGAATGTCCTGGGGCCAAGGTGGTGTCCCTGGCCTCTGCTGTTGAGCTGGCATGGGCTGAGTGTCTGGGGCAGGATGGTTTCAACATGGCTTTTGAGCCTTTCCCTGTCCGTGGTTTAGAGAGGAATGTTCAGAGGCCAGGCTGCGATGCCCCTCCAGCCAAATTGAGCGTCCCTGGAGATGTGTCCAGTGACTCTGCACTGGGCTTGAATGTGCATGGACAGCAGGAGAGACGTAGATGTCTCTTTTGAGACATCTGGACATAGGCAGAGGTGCCCTTAGCCCTGGCAGTTGCCCAAGGTAGATTTTTTTAGGGCTGTAGGAAGGCCATTTTGCAGTGTGGCTTCTTTTGCAGTGAAAAGTGGGTTTTTTTCTGTGTTGTCTCCTGTAACTGAGCTGCTAATGGTCCCCTATGAGTGAACAAATCAGTAATCCTGCAGTATGTGACATGAGATTGCTGCAGGAGCAGTTTCCCACCAAGGCCAGCTATGCTGTTCATCTGCACACACAACTATCCACACTCAGTGAATGACTCTATCACAGAAAATTGCTGAATATCCAGACTGTTTTCTGTGGTTTCCAACTCCGGTTATTTATGTGAGGCTGTGATATTAGTTTTTTTCTGCTCTGTAGCATTTCACTCTAGCATCTCAAGTGTAAAAATTCAAACATAGAAATGCCATCCTGGGCAGCAAAAGTGTCTGTGTCACCCCATCCTCTGAACTCTGTGGTAGCAAAAGGACCTGGGAAGAATATCAGTCTGGTCACTTTCTCCAGCCATTGTCTTGATCTTCTCCAGTATCCCTGCCCTGCTCCCCTCCCAATCCATTATTGGTCCTGCCTAATCCCTTTGAAAGCATTCTAGTCCCTCCTGCTCCCACAGAATCCTCTGCACACAGAAGGATTGCTTTGACCTCCCAGTGACTGTACTGAATGTCTTCCCCTGCTGTGGTGGTCCTTGGCTTGCACCTTCCCCCCTCACTGTCCCAATGCCACATCACCAGCACAGCCACAAGAACATATCCCAACAACTTCTATCCTTTTCTCCCTTGGTCCTTGTCCTGAGCTTCACCAGCACCAGTCATCTGTCTTAAAGGCTGCTGAGAATAATTTTATGGGAGACCTCTCCAAGGACTTCACAGATTTGCCCCATTTTCAGAAGATGATAAATTCCTTTAGCTAATGTTGTGCTTAAATACCTAAGATATGTGAAACTGCAGCCTGTGTCAGTCTTTTTATTTTTACAAAAGTTTGATCCTGCAGCAGGAATATTCAGTGGCAACCACCTCTGACTAGACATATGTCAGAAGTTTTAGGTGGAGTGCAAATCCAGCTATTTTCCCATTGAGTGCTATTCAAAATGGGCATATGTAAAATTCTGCTTCTTTTGCAATACCACCAGTATAACAAAGATTACATGAATTTTAACACAGGCTGCTCATGTTCTGTAGCTGATGCAAGAGATCCACTTGATCTTTTTCAAATTTTGTCAGACAAGAAAATATTATGAGTAACTAATTTCTGGAGCAGCTCACCTGTGCAAGGTTTAGAGCAAAAAATGAAAGGCGTTAAATCCTATAAATTAATCAGGAAGGCTTTTTAAGTTATTAAAATATTCTGTGATTTCAATTAGCTTTTTAAAAATGATTTAAAACCTTCAGAACTCTTAAATTAGGAATGCATTTAAATTAAGGCGTAATTTTTCTATTTAAGTATTCATTTACAAGTTCCCTGATATTGAAGCTTACAATATTTTCTAGGTATTTGAATGGTTTTTCAATGCTCTAAATATTTTATTGTGTTAGTAATAAACACTTGTTTATATACTGGGAATTCACCTGTGTATTTAAATGCTGTCATAAAGATATAACTAATAAAAATACAACTTTTGTGTTTTCCTTTATTGTCAGGAGACTCAGCAAGCTGATGTGCTTTTTTTAGTGCTGAATACTGATTTACATCTTGGCAAAGGCTTGTTAAAGAAAATAAGTTTGGTGTCAGTGCATTGAAAAAGCTGGCAAAATGCTGACAAAGTGAAATGTATTTATCTTTGAAAAGCTACATATTTTTAGTTAATGCCATTACTTTGCTATCCTTCTTCTAAGTATGAAGAGACAACAGTTATTAAATTTAGCCATTGGATTAAGAAATATCAATACTTTACTTGTAACTACCAGTGAAGATGACTATATACAGAACTAAACAAAGGCAATCCTTTTTCTTAAGTTTCTAGGAAAAAAATGATTGGTCTCAAATAAGAGAGTGCCCTATTTTATGAAGCATGATGTCATTCAAAGGAACAAAACTATAAAGAGATAGGTGTGACAGAGTGTGATATCCACATGTCTACCATCATAAGTCTTCTCCGTTATCTTCACTCCCTCTCTACAAGCTGGGTTATGTTTGGAACAAACTTTTTCCATAGTGGTTGTATTTTCTTTATTTTCCATGTATTTTTACCAGTTTGTGTGTGTATCTAATGTTCAGAAAAGGCAGGTTAAGCTTAACAGCATTCTTAACTATAATATAGATTAAGAGCTTTCAGTGGTTGTTGGAGCACCTTCTGGCCCATCAAAATCTGACTTTGTAGTTAAGATGAAAATCTTACAAGCATTCAAGTGAAATGGAGAGAATCAGCCATCCCAGCAGAAACAAATGGACCCATTTATGTTTTACTTTAGATGATGTCTAAATACAGACATCCCTTAATGCACTCAAATCCTTACCTAAAGGAACTCACTGCATATATTTTCATAGGGTTTATGTATGAGTTTGGTCAGGGATAAAAATATTTTGGGGTCTAGTCAGCTTCAGTGGCTCCCTTGATAAGGTCTCTCTTACGAAGAAGACTTGGAGCTCTTGTTTCTGAATGCCTAATGCTGAAGGTATTTGTATTCATACCTTACTTTCATGGATGCTAGTAGTGAAGTGTCTTTTACAGTACAAGAGCTTTAAAAACCAACAGGATGAAAAATAGATCTCAACAGACAGCATATTCTGAATATTTCAGTTATTTGTAAACAATCTCTCAAATTTTAACGTGTTGGTCATGGATGAAGATGTTTTGCTAATTAACAACCTGTACTTGTTTTGCAGCACAGTGCAGCTGCTGCATAAATGCTTCGTTACCAACATTTTGCTCATTTTCCTGCTTCTGGCTCTCTCAGCGTTTACATGCATCTGCCTTGTATCCAAACCAGCTTAAAAACTCTTACTTTAGATGAGATTGCTTCCACTTTTAAAGGAGATTAGGGAGGCTATTGTACCTCAGGAACACAATTTATTTTCCTCACCCATCTGGACACAAATTTTTGAAAGGGATGTTTGGTGTCCATTTGATATTTCTTACGTATATTCTAGCTTGGATTTTGGTGTCTGCAAAGTAAACATGTATCACAAAATACATAAAAAATATTTTGGGCTACATGGTACTACCATTGCCCAGTCCTTCCTCTACATATATTTGACAACATTTGACAATAATATTAAAATTAGATATCACTCATTTATCTTCCATTTCAAAAAGCCATCTGTTATGAATTCCACACTGAAATGTTTTAAAGTTGAATGGAGTATGGCAACATCCATGGCTCACAGTATAACATTAAAAAATAATAATGATGCACAAAGAGGTTGTAAGGGAAAGATTTGTTGCCAGCCAACTGATGCTGAGGCTGTGGAGAGAATTATAAACATGTATGTGCTGTATAGTGGCTGGGGGAAACTGATCCATGGTTAATTTACATGATGTGCATAGAGGCAGCGCAGGCTTTAGAAGGGCATTAGTAAGAACTTTAGAAATGCAGGAAGTAATAACAGGTGAATTGAAAAGTCTCTGTTCAGATTTACTGGAAAGGAGATAAAGGGGTGAATATAAGAAGGGAGACGTATGGTCTGAGAGGGTAGTAGGTTCTCTGGGGTTACTGTGGGACTTTCCCTCTGTCTTCAAGGAAAATCTTTTTTGCAGTGTAATTTGAGTGCCTCTACAGCTGGAGCTTACAAAAAGAAATATATATGTGTATATGTAGTTGAACTGGCAAGAAAAGGATACTGATTGACACGGATAAAGGACTTAACTGCTTCCACTCTTGAATATATTTACTGATAAATCAGATCTTATAAATATTATCTAAAGGTTTGCAGGAGAACTCAAGGCCATCATATTTTTGTTCATTTTGTGTATCCTGTAAGCATGCTGCATTACTCTCACAGTATATACATTTTAAAAAATTAGGAATTTCAAACATTGAATTTTATTAAGATAATCATGTTCTATTTGTGCAAATTTGCTGTAGGTATTTTTGTCTGTTAATGTCTGGCATGTTACTATTTCCAAGACTTGATTGATACAGGAAGATGTTACAGAATAATAGAAATGCAGGCTTGAAAAAGACTTAGGTCCATTTCACTGCACCAACACAGAAAATTAGTGACCTAAACCATATTAATTGAAAGTAGATTTTATCAAACAAAGCAGTGTTATTTATCCAAAAATTTGTCTCTGAAGTTTTTTGTCCTTTATCTATTAATTCATTATTTAAACTGGTCCAGTCAGGAAGCAGAAATAATGCCATGAAGCATAGCCTGGGAGGTTTATACAATAAATAAAGTATGATTATGCATTTTGATACACTGTTTTATGGCAACTGCTGTGTCTATACTTTTAAGTGGATATTGAGCACAGTTTGAAGCAGGCAGACTGTTTTTTCAAATAGGACAGAACAAATGCATGCTGCCTTCTCCTGAGCTGAGAACAAAGCCAGGCTGATCGGTGAGAAATCCTGGCTTATTTCTGTAGATCAGTTTCTCTCATTGATCTAACAATAGGGCTCATTAGTAGATGTTTAATTGGCTCTACAGCTTCTAGAGATAGGAACTACAAGAGTTGTTTGAACACAGGCAGAGGGTAGATAAGAGTGGAGTTGAAACTCTTCCTTTGGGCAGCTAGCAAGTGCATAAAAAGCTCTTAATCTTATTGAGCTTGCATCATCTAAGCTTTTGGCGTGGGCCTATTTGCTGGAGTGGGACGTTCACTTTGCAGACCCATAGGTCAGGCGTTTAACCAGCCCTGTTACCTTGTGCTCTTGCAGAAAATGGGCACTCTACTGCAGGACTTTATCCTAGACAAACCACAGTACGTATGCGAATGTGAGAGTTTTGGAGGAAGAAATTTTATTTATTACCTCAAAAAACCAATGTGCTAAGTTGTGTCCATGAATCCCTGTTATTACTGTTGAACAGTTTTTCAGCGTAAATATGACAACCAGATTTTGGTCTGACTCAGCTCTTCACATCCTGCAGCATAGCTCAGACAGAGACCAAGGATGGGATCCTCTGCTTAAATGCAGTTCCTGAGCAAGGCAGAGGGACCTGTGCTGAAGATTCCCACAGCTTTCATTGAAGCTGCACACCTACAGCCTAACCCTTCCTGAACCCATGAAAGCAAACCTCAGGGGAAAGGCAGTTGCCTTCAGATCCCTGATGCAAGGAGAGACAAAGACCAAGCTCCCAGTTGTAGCCTTGAAAAGTAGATGTCTTTTGTGTGTAGTAGTATCACAGCACTTGATAATGTCATGATCCATTTTTTGCTATGAAAGACTCAAATATGTTCTTAATTACTAGAACTCGAACAAAACACTTCATTTCTCCAAGTCTTTTGTTTTCCTCATGTTTTCTCTGTAGTCCTAGTTATGGTCTTCAGCATGCAGTTTAAATGCAAATACAGATGAGATATTCAGAGCTGTGCAATTGTTCTTTCTTAGCACTTTAATTATGTGAAGGATACTGCAATTTACAGCAAAACCACAAATTCTGCTAGGCTAAAGGGGAAACTTCTGGGGAGAAGGAAAGCAGTTCAGTTCTTCCAGAGAAAGAATGATAAAAAAATTAATTCATATGTGATTCTAGACCACAAAATCATGAGGCCTAGACTGGGAAGATTTTTCTAAAGTCATAATCCCTTCCAGTGTGATCATCTTTTAATTGCATCCTCCAGTTACTGGATATGTCTTGATAACTGAGACAATGTGCTCACATGGTCAGCTGACTGGACATGATTTACAGCTAATCTGCCAGATCACGTTCAATAGGATGAAAAATAGTTCTCCACCATCAGCATATTCTGAATATTTCAGTAAAACAGACAGTCATGTCAAACTATGCCAGGAACTGAAATAACAGTGAAAAATGGTGGACAGTAACATGTCAGTGCATGTGTCCAAGCTCCAGTGGTTTAGTTTACTTGTATTGATGTAGCTTAAAGTATTGTTTCCTTGACTCACATTCATTAATTATTTTCAATTTAAAAGGTCATTAGAGGTCATTGCAATTAGTCGCCAGAGACTTCATATTAAATAAATACAGCATCCTGCTCCTCAGAGAACCTTTCTGCCTGCTAGCCATGTGCTTTTTACAGCTGCCTGATGTACCAGAGTATATTTGCACCTGCAAGATCTACAGGATAAAAACCCAAACCCAAATCCTGAAGGATTCTCAAAAGTGAAAAAATACCAATCCTCTGTAACCAGCTGCATGCTGAGATAGATCTACAACCGTTCAACAGCCTGCTCTGTGCCACTCTGCTGAAAGGTAGGATGATGGCAGAGGGACAGGATCATGGCATGGGAGCACCTTCCAGCCCTTGCAGAAATTCTTCTTACATGCAGTTAGGGAGAATTTTCTGGGACCTGACTGGACACTTCTTCCCCTGTGGTTGCCACCGCCACTGCCCCGCACCAACTCACCCTGTTTGTAAATCTTCTCATTAGCATCTGTCACTGTAAAGAATGGGTTTTTCTCTCCTGTGCAGTGGAAATTGGGATAAATTTACTCTTCCTTGTGGACCAGCCATCCCTTTGACTCATCCTTTCTCCAGCAGCTCTGCCTCACTGGGCTAGCAATTTGTCTTTGGAGCTGATGTGATCTGGCATGGATCAGAAGGACAATTTTCTACAGGTGCTGCCTCTCCATTAATGCCTTTTCCTTGGGGCATTTCTATTTTCGCTGCCCTTCAATATATGCCATGGAAGGAAGCATGTAGCCCTAATTCCCTAGTGTAATCTGTAATTTGAGCCTTTATTAACATTTATGACATTTTAATGAATATTGCTTTCTGCTGCCCTTGAAGGGGCACACACACAAAAGATCTGGTTGCCAGTACAGCCTTTGGACATGCCTACAGAGGAGAAGGGGGAAAACTCTCCTACTATCTGCAGTTATTTACAGTGGGTCATTAATGCAGTACATTCCTTCTCAGTAATGCTATGCACTGTATTTTACACCATTACCGTCCTCCAGTACTTTTATTTAAACACAGTATCATCAGCTATATGTGACACCAGACACTGAAGCTGCATTAGCATGCGTCTTTGCTCTCCAAGAAGTTTTGAAGTTAGGTGAAGTCTTTACATGTTGAGTATTTTGGCAGGCTATATTGTTCTACAATTTATCAGTTGATAACTTTTGCTGCCTCACAGACATTGTGTTTTCCCAAGTGAAGAACCTTTGGCTGAGCTCTGGAAATATATGCGTTTCACAGAAATGAAAAGTTATTAAATCAGTACTGTGGGGGAATGCAGAGGAATGATCTGTTTGTAATTCTGGGGAAAACAATTTAGAACACTGTTTTTAAAGCTTAACGAAATTACTTAAAATCTTTTGCAAAAACAACCAACCTTTTTCATCTGGCCTCCAAGGATTTTGTTTATCTTTCAGATCTAGTTGCTGCAAAATACTGATAATGCAGAAATTCCATGAGGCGTTAAATCTCCATCTACCAGTGGCTTGCAGAATTAATCAAATTACCTTTTAAAGTTAATGCAGTCGGTGAGAAGAGTTTAATGATATTCAAAACCTTCATGGTAATAATTACAGATGAAGAGGGTCAGTCAGTTGAGAATTAATGCAAAAAGTGCACAGAATGATAATCTGAATTAATGTATCAGACCATGCAGAAGGCATAGGAAGAGTGAGTCATGAAAATAAAATTCATTTGCCTCCATTCAGAAGAGTGAAATAAACTCACATGTGTGAGAATTTGAAGTAAAGGATGAATTTGAAGTTTAAGCTATGCTATAGAGGAGGTGGCAGGTTGAGAGAGGTGAAGAAAGGGAAGAAAAGCAGAAGAGAAGATGAACGGAGGTTACTCTGGATTATCTCACAAAATGTGATGCTGTCAGTCTTTCCACTGCAACTCAAAGAAGCTTTTCCAGAAATTTCTCTCATCCTGAGGCTCTTCACCTTTTTGATTTTCTGTATTCTGCATGCCTATTTTTTCACCTTTTTAGAAATGATCAAATATTTGGTGAAGGCAGGGTTCTAACCGTCCTTTCCCCGGCAGTTCATAGCTTTTTGCTATGAACTAAAAAAAAATGGAACAATTGTGAAGGGACATTCTTAAAAATTATTTCAATGTGCCCCCACTTAAATTGAGTTTGGGTAAGCGCAGTCTGCACTCAGGTCCCACAGAAACAGCAGAGGAGCGATCTGTGTCCCAGCAAACATGAAGCTCAGCATTCATCTGACCCAAGACAATTGCCTTTGAATACTTTTTCCTTCTGGTGATTGTCATCAAAAACCACTGTCACTGAAGATGCCACAGTTCCTGGGTATGTGGTTTGAGATGTCACACAGTGGTGTTGCTGTCAGAGAAGGGCTACTCAACACATTATGAAAAAAAAGGACTCTATTATAACTTGACTATGCCAAATATCTTCAGAATTATAGCCAATCTTTGAAAATCTTGAGCATCGTGGTCATTTCCCACTTACCATTTTTGTCACACATATGTGACTTAAATACACCTGTATTTGTTCTGTTCCTCTGAGGGACATTGTCAGTTGCTGTCTTTTCTATACTATTAGATCAGCTAAGGCATCATATTATAAATGATCCTAAAAACTGAGGCAGTGTTGCTTTTATGGTTAATTGCATATTGAACTTTCTGTGTGCTCTTTTCACGTTTCAAGCTTCACTGCATGTCAGCCTTCAGATCTTTATTTTGCATGTAAGAAGGGACTATGGAGTGTGCCTGTTGAGTCCCCTGCAGAGAACCTCTTCATATAGCTCTGTGATTATGCAGTTGGACTGTAAGGGTACAAATGATGTTTCTGCATAACTACACACTGCACTCTTCAGATCAGCAGTGCTCAACTTGCAGCAACCAGAAAGTTGCACTGACAATATTTCCAGAGGCCCAAGTTGATTATGGGTGGATTCTTCCTTGCAATCACAGAATCATTTAGGTTGGAGAAGACCGTTAAGATCATCGAGTCCAACCATTAACCCAGCACTACNGGAGGAAGAACTTCTTTGCTGTGAGTTCAACCACACACTGGAATAGATTGACCAGAGAGGTGGTGGAGTCTCCCTCATTGGATATTCAAAAACTATCTGGATGCAATCCTGTGCCACATGCTCTGGGATGACCCTGCTTGAGCAGGGAGGTTGGCCCAGATGACCCACTGTGGTCCCTTCCAACCTGACCCATTTTGTGATTCTGAGTACAGGGGTGCAATCACTGCCCTGGTCCTGCACTGTTGCTGATAAAAGCCAGGATCCCACTGGCCTTCCTGGCACCTGGGCACACGCTAACTCGTGTTTAGCCAGCTGTTGACCAACACCCCCAGGTCCTTTTCCACCAGGCATTTTTTGAGCCCCTCTGTCCCAAGCCTGTAGCAAACCCTGAAGCCATATCAACATAACGATTTGCCATCATTGCAACTCTGGTTCATCTCTGGAGGCTGTTTTGTTGCTCATGTGCTTCTGTAGGAGACCAGTTTTCTCCTGTTGCTGCTTTTGTCCTTCAAGAATATTCCCTAGAAAAAGCTCCGGAACTTATCCCAGCTCTTCCACAATCTCACAATGTGGCTGTTCCTTCCTGGGACTGCTTTTGCTGCTTTATGAAGCAACTGAAGGACAAATTGAGCACATCGTACTCTGGCTTTGTGCTTCAGTAGTCCCAAGTAGTGACATAAGGACATATATAACTGCAAAATCAGAGTCTGAATATGGTTCAGCTTCTTTCAGTGGAGCTGACCTTGCAATAACACCTGACGCATTGTCCGACTGAGAGTTTTAATCAAAGCACTTAAAATACTGCACTCCTTGTTTTTCTGTTGCATTATAAAGAAATCCGGCATTTTCTTTGTTTTGCTGCAAATATTTTTATTTGCATGTTTGTCATTTGAGAATTATAGATAATTAGTTTGCCTGTGTTTGATCTCACAATCTGGAAAAAAAAAAGAAAAGGAAAGAAAAATTCCCCGGGTGTAAGCGTTTCTTTATGAACTGCTGAGAAGCAAAAATTATTATAAAATGTTACAGTTAATCCCTCAGTGATCCTGACATTTGCAAAAGGAATAAGTGTGCAAATACTCTAAAGTCCTGTGATTAGGGAGCATATTCAGCATAGGCAGACAGTTGTTTTAAAAATAAGTATTTGTGTTTTGTATGACACATAGTTATATGGGCAGAGGTTAACTACCTCTTCTGTACTTATTTAATCTGAAAGTTACAATAAGATTTTCCAAACAAAAATTTCTTATGGCAGCTATCTAATCTAAAGTCATGCTTTTAGGGACTTTCTGAACTATTTCCTACTAGTTTTTTACCCAGGGTAAGACTCTGGTGAAAACTGTAGACAACACAAAGATTTCATTAGAAAACTGAGCCAAATTGAAAATCAAGTCCAGATTTGTGATGCTTCATCCCTATATGTGCTTCAAACCAGTTAGAAATACCTCCTTTCCTGTTTTCCACTCCCACCACCTCCTTCCCTGCACTGTTTTACAGCAGTTAAACCATGGAGGAGACTGTGCTGCAGTATAATGCAGGCTGCCTTGGTGTTCTGGTCCAGATGTTGTCACAGGGTGTGAGGTGTCTAAACATGAGCATCTCCTGCTGTGTCATTAACAACAAAAAACGAATCTACAAGAAACTAGGTCTTGGCAGATCATGCCCATCTTTTATTTACGGCTTCCCGGGCAGTGCTTTTCCTGAAGCAAAGCACTTTGTTAGTGGTGGGGGAGTAACTTGCACAGCTAAGTCAGAGCAGCTGCCATGCAGCCAATAGGCTTCCCCTATTTCATAAAAGGGTTGGAGAACCAAAGATCAGATTTAACAGCTTTAAAGTGGGGGTTTTTTTCAGTGTTCTTTAATAAACATCCTCATCACTTGTGATAGGAATACATTAAAGTCAGCCTTACTATTTCATCAAGGAGGTTCACCAACCACCCCGCAAATTCTTCTCAACAGTCTTTTGTTCTGAGCACAGAAAGAAGAAAATTTCCAGAAATTTGCTTCTGCCTTAGAAAAAAAGATTCTGCTTTCTGATACCACTTTACGGCTTCAACTGCCAGCACTGCGTGAGTTTTTTAGGAAATGCCAAAGGTGATAATGCTTTTGGCCACGTGTTTCTCACTTATGCCCTTTCCATCTCTCATTGGAAAGTCACTGTGCATTCCAGGCATGTTAGAGCATGGCAGTCCTGGTAGTTCAAGCAGGTCTGTGCAGACAGTACACCCCAGGGATCAAACTCCCTGTGAGTGCTCAGCTAATCCCTCCTTTGAACTGCAGCAGGAAAAGGGCAGTTAACATCTACCCTGAGAAAATGCACCCAACTCCATACTTAAGAGTTTAATGGTTAGGTAATTTTCTATCTTGGTAGAAAGTCACTACCAAAGCTGGTAGGCTGTGCTCAGCAGAACATCGCAGGGTTATTAAAGTTCAGGTGTGCAGGTGGGGTCCTGAAGGGGAGTTTGTGTGGACACACACCTTGGATATATTAGTTTGTCAGTTTCATTTCTGACTTGTGCCTGGCCATGGCACCATGTGAACTTTGTGTAACACATTGCAAGTTCTTTTAACACTTACCAGTGTATGCCAGTCTTGCCTAGGCCTGGACCTGCAATGAAAGCAAAACCCATAAGTTTTCTATCTTCCCATTTCTCATTTTCAGCAGGTATTTGATCCCAACCCTGCACTTCCCAAAGCCATCTGTGGATCATAAGCAGCTGCTTCTGTTGCCTTTCTCTTTGGTGAACCAAGAAAGTTGGTTTTCTTGGCATATAATGCATATACCTTCTGGCATCAATCATAGAATCATAGATTCATAGAATAGTTTGAATTGGAAGAGATCTTTAAATGTCATCTAGTCCAACCTACCTGAAATAAGGAGGGATATCTTCAGCTAGACTGAATTGCTCAGAGCCCTGCCCAACCTGACCTTGAATGTTTCCAGGGAAGGAGTATTTTAATATCTCTGGGCAACCTGTTCCAGTGCTTCGCCACCCTCACTGTAAAAAAATTCTTCCTTGTATCTAGTTCAAATCTACCCTCTTTTAGTTTTAAACCATTAATACTTGTTGTATTGCAACAGGCCTAACTAAAACATCTGTCCCCATCTTTCTTATAAGCCATCTTCTAGTACTGAAAGGCCACAAT
>VYZS01066940.1:52719-65567 GCA_013400695.1 Neodrepanis coruscans | reverse complement strand
TGCAACCCCAGGGGACTTTTCCAGATGCAATCTATCATTGAAATAGTTTGATTAAATTAATTTTGCTCTTTGTAATTTTTTTCTTAAATTACCTCAGCACTTTCAGAGAAAAATGTAGGGTTTTTTAATCAATTTGACAGCTGATTGTTTTGGGGTTTTTTTACAGCATCTGACACAGCTGACACCACTGTTCTTATCATAAATATCTGCCACATTAGTTTAAAACTGTGATTAAAGCTGCTCTGCATGCTGCTGGCAAGGCAGCTGGACCTGCACGAATTACAATAATAACCACAGAAGCTCCTTCCTGAGAAGAGTGTTGTTTCTGTAGACGTGTCAGACAAGTGCTGCCTTTTAAGAGTGATTGCTCTGCTCTAAATGACATTTTTTGCTTTCTCTTAGAAGAGTAAGTTATTTATTTTCCTGTGATTTTAACTAAAGAACACTATCATCCCTAGAGAACAATTTTGTTTTTCAGCACTGGAGCAATTACTTTCAGCTGTATCAAGTGCCTGAAGTATAAACGTCTGTGGTTTCATGGTTTGAAAAATGCTTTCTCTTAAGGACTCCTGAGCTAGTTTCTCTGTGGCCCTCACTAACTCCATAGTCTCAGAAGAAAATAGCTGCATATCACCTGCCCAAAGCTTCCTTACCATTTGCATTTGTAAGAAAATACATACATAACTAAGAGATGGTTATACTCCAAGTAGGAGATGAATGTACATGGTTATAATGGCATCATTAAGACAGCAGAACTCTGGAAAAGCTATTTTTGTACATAACAATAACCACAGAATCATAGAACTGTCCTGGTTGGAAGGGATCTTGAAAGGCCATCTGGTCCAACCATTTATGTGAGAGATAGCCTAGATGATATTACCTCACATCCTAATCAACTGAATCTTGAGAACCTGTGACAACAGGGAGTTTACTGCATCCCTGGGGAGGTTATTCCATTGAATGATTATTCCCATTATAAAAAACGTCTTTCTTACGTTGAGATAAAACCCCTCCCTGTGCAACTTGTACCTGTTATCCCTTGTCTACTCCTTGTAAAGAAAAAGGAGGACCTTCATAGTCTTTGCAGCTGCCCTTTAAGTACTGGAATAATGGGAGGCGGTCAACCCTGAGCCTTCTCTTCCCCAGGGTCTGAAAACTTAACTCTTTCAGTCATTCTTCAAAAGGCATGTTTCCAGTTCTTTGGTCATCTTCATAGACTCTGTTGGGACCTTCTCCAGTCTTTCCATGTCTTTCTTGAGTTATGGAGACCAGAAGTGAACATGGTACTCCAAGTGTGGCCTGACAAGTCCTAAGGACAGTCACAGACACCAGAGGAGGGCACCAGATGGTGAAATTACAAACTCAGTAGGAACTAAAGAGCTTCTGCCTTGCACAGGGACTACAGATACTACAGACTGTCAGTGGGTTATCTCTCTGAGAGACATCTCCCATCTCCGCCAGATTTCTACCAGGGAGCTTCCCCTGCATTTGGGAAGGTTCCATCTGCCACCATGGTGGCAGGACTCTGGCATGCCTGGGAGAGGCATGCACCTTCTAAGGCATGTACCTCACCTGCACCTTCTAAGCAAAAAGTGATGACACTGGCTTCCCTCCCAGCAGCTGACAATAGAGCTCAAGTTTTATTGCTGAAATGCCCAGCGCAAAGAGTTATACAATGAGGCCTTTGGTGACCTAGTTGTGTATGGCCATGGCCATTGCCTAGGTAACCTATATATATATTCTTGAATGAGGCTAGTCCCTGATGCTGGATAAAGGAGAGCAGGACCACAGAGCTGAAAGCTAGATGCCCTGTCAGTGGCAGAGTGTACACGTGCACTGATAGTTGATTACTGACATGAATGAGGTCATATTGATGAACAATCCACTGAGGGAAAATCTTAAAAGTGCAACTCATAAGAGTAAAGCATGTGTATACACAGATCAATCCATAATTCATGATTATCAGAGACATTTTGACACTCAATTCTTGCCATACTGAATAATTAATATATTCTTTGTGCTACAAGTAAATAATGTACATGAAACACATCATCCACAAAATGGTCTTAAATGTATAAGACCATGCTTTTGCCATCTTCTCATGCTAACAGCTGGGAAAATAAAAAAAGCAACAACTCCCAAAACTAGAATGATAAACAATGACAAAAGAAAAAATAAGGATACCTATAATATGAGTCATTTTTCAGTTCTTAGAGGTTTCAGACAAAACACACAGTCACCAGCTAGAGTCCACATTCATGGCTTGTGTTATGTTGCAATTACATTTTTTGCTGTGTCCTCCCCTCCTTTAGTGGTATCACACTCCACTATGAGCCTCCCAGTGTCACAGCTGGCCCAGGCCCAGATGAAGTCTGCAGCATTGGAGTCCACAGCTCTTGCCAGAGTGGCTGCTTATTTGAGCTTTGTACTGAGCTAAAATCTCAGTTGTCATTGTCCCAGTCTGTTTATGTCACTTGGATTAGAAAGTATTGGAGATAAAAATAACAGCAAATGTTTTGGGCAAATAAAATCAATTAGATTGGTGTAAATAAGCTGGTTGATTGTGCTGACAGGGATCCATTGCACTGGGGAAAGCACTAAGGCTGTGGGGCAGGATGATGGTTTATGGGCTGGTGGAGCTGGCCAGAGAAGCATGGTGACCTGGGCTTGTACCTGGAGACACACACAGCAGGAGACAGAAGACAGGTCCTGAATGCAAGCTGCCACAATTGGCCTGGTGCATTTATTGCTAGTTACTACTCAGAGGACCAAAGGAGAAGGCTTTAGCATTACAGGAAGTTCTCTGGTTGCTAAATCCTCTGACTTTCATCTGCAATCCAGTTTTCATGTCTCATGGACAAGGTCTGCATCAAAAACCTCAGGTCAAGCAGGGCATGTGCATTATGCAGTGCCTTTGCAATGCCCTTTAGACAGGCTGTCAGCAGAATTGCTGTCAACACCTCTCCTGAGATGTCTGTGAAGCCTACTGTAACTATTCTGGCCGCTGGCTCTTTTCCGTGCATGCCCAGGCTGATGACTAGTACTGGTTAGTGTGTGGTCTCTGAGGGAATTTGTGAACGTGCTTTGCAAGTACATCAAGCAAATAATTTGTTAGCATACCCTCTAGTATGAAGCCAAAATTAGAGCACAAGTTCCTTCATATCCCATTAAACTGAGGCTGCAGGATGGAAAGGATTGATGAGCCAGTCTCATGGTGCTGTTGTATGGACAGTATGACAGCAATGTCCAACTGCTGTGATCATTGGTACTGCACACATCCCCACTGAATTCCTGCTGATGACTCCTGTCCTGTGGCAGTCAATCAGCCCACTGTCACTGACTCAGTCTGAGTGATGGCTGTGGTTGCTTCTCCTCCATTAGCTCCTTCCACATGTACCCTCTCTGCCCTTGGCTCTTACCTCCTCCAAATTCTCTCTCCAAATGCTTCCTTGGTATGAGCGCAGGCAATACAAGTTTACCAGCTCCCATGAATTCTATCCTGGAGGGACCCACTGTCTGTGTGGGTGGCTTGTTCATGTGTCTGAAAAGGTGAATGCATGGCATCTACTGCCAAATGGGGAAAAAGCTGTGATGTGGTCTGTAATAGCATAATATTTCATTATATAGCATGGGTGGGGGAAGGCTTGTTAGTCATGCAACTAGATTGGATATTTCCCATACTGAGTATGGGAAACTCTTTGTTTCCTCCATAACCTCCAAATATCCTCTGTATTTTGCTGCTTCTCTTGTCCCAGGCTTATTCCAGGAGATTTAAAGTCCACAGTGTGCACATGTTCCCACCAAAAAATATGGGAAGCCTTAAAAAATGGAAATTGCAACACGGATGAAGAAGAGTATCCCAAGCTGGAATGTGTTCAGCAGGGGCTGCTCACCTCTCCAGAGGCTTGTGCTGTAGTAGCACCTGTGGCTGAGGAAGGCAGCTTGCCAGGCGGCCCCATTCCTTAGCCAGGCTTTCCAAGAGATGGATAACTCTGACAGCATTCAGGTGTATGGCCAACCCCTTTTCCATCCATGCTGTGCACCTTCATTGCCTGCCGGCACTTGTGGCATGACAGAGCAGGTCTGTGGATCAGGCTGGGAAAAGCAGGGGATAGGAGTGCTGGGTGATGGATGGCACGTCTTGCAGTCACCTCTCAGGCATGAAGATGTGAGCTAGCAAATAAGCCTCAATGGGGTTGAGCTGCTTAAAATGAGTGCCTGGGCAACTGGGGTGTTATTAGCAATCCAGGGGAATTAGATATACTGTCTGGGGCAATTGCATCATTACTCACTGTAGGCTCATACCCAGAGGGGGAAGTTCACTCTTTGGGACCCTACACTAGGGCAGATGAAACTTAGTCATTTGGCCTATAGATAATTAATAATGCTCTCAACATATATAGGCCATTTTTCTCTTTGTCTTTTATTCCAGAACGGACACACTTTATTATTTTATTAATTTGTTTGTATTACTTAAAAAGTAATTCACGTACAGATCAGATTTCTTGTGATATTTTTTCACTGCCAGTATGGCTTGATGAAATGGCTACAAAAGCTTGCCTGTAGCTTGGAGAGCAACACGAGTCTGAACAGTGGTGCTTCCTGCCTCAGCCATACTACAGGAAGTTGCCAGCATCAGTCTGGCACATATTTAGCCTGGGGCCAAAGTCTGTCCTTAGGAGAGCACAGCATTATATTCTCTCAAAAATATTACAAATATCAATGGTCTTTCGTTGGTTCTGTGAGTTCATATAAATCTGAAAAACAATTCTATTTCCAATACATTCTACCATGTCTTGAGGGGACTGCGCCATTTGAAGGCAAAAGGGTCAGGATTTTACTACTTGTTTTAGGGTATATTACTTTATTTCAGCTCATCAATTTTCATGACTTTGTTTCTGTTCTTAAAAAACATCTCATGTGTGTGTTTCGACCTCAAAAACCAGCAGTCAGTATTACTCCCTGAAGTGTCATGGGAGGGGTGAAGGGCTGTTGTTTTCTGTGGTTGTTATGGGAGTTAGTAATTAACAGAAGTTTGTGTTTGGCTAATGAACATTTCCTCTGCAGATGTCGCTTTCAAAGCATCTTTTTAAATTTAGTTTTTAGATTCCTTAAAACCTGTTCTCAAATTTTTCTATTTATGATTTCTGTCTCTTACTGAATGTAGAGGCCTGTTCCCAAAATAAAGTCAAGCTCCTCACTGGACACAGACTGCATTGGTCTACAGGAGTCCAGCTGTGGTCTGTTTTGTGTAAGAACCATAGTTGAAACTAGTCAAGAAAACAGGAAGTGCCACATCACTCCTTTTTTTCTTCCTTTCTAAATGCTTTCAAGTGACAGGTCATGGAACAAAGCAATTATTTATAAAATGACACAATACTATAATAACGAAAAAATATATTTATAATTAATTAAGAGTAACAAAGAAAGGATAAGAATCTAAAACAAGAGCAGAGATGTCGTTTGCAGCAGCTGGGTGTGGTGCACTGCTCCTCTCTCAGCGTGAGACCCTCAGAGCGTGGTGGGGTGTGGATTGAGAGTGCCCCTCTCTGTGGTGCACTCCAGGAGGGGGAAGTTAAGCATGTTGTCAGACACAATTAAAAACTGCAAATGTTTATGCTTCTTAATTAGACCGTAGAACACTTATTGCCAACCTCCCCCAATGCTTACTGTTGAAAGCAAATTATTCTGAGAACATTTTTAATGGAACTGTTTTGCCACTTGCAGAAAATTTACCTCTTTACTAAGGCTGGTGGCTTGAGGCTGGCCAATAGACCCCATCCATGGAAAAAGGCTCACATAGAGTCTAAACTAGACAACTAGCAAAAGTATTTCAAAGAGAGTGATGGCCTTGAACTGGCTTCAGTCTACAAATTCTGTCTCGGCAATCGAGGATGTCCCCTCAATCAGACATATTCCCTCAATATTATAGAGACTGGTAATGGGAATCACATTGGTATCGTGGTGGTGGTTGGTATCACGTGGAACTGTGGTGATTGCTATATTCTGGTAAACATAATTTACATTTGTATTATGTTTTCAATGTGTTTTGTATCATTCTGCTAAACTAGAAATCCTATATAGCACCTTCAAATGAGTAACTCTGACATTAAGCCTCACAGCCTTCACCCATGGCATGTCCAAAAGAAGCTGGTCAGAAAGTACTGGACTTCAACATGACTGTTCAATAATAAGACTATTTTGGAATGACGTTACTCATAAATTTATGTGTCTTCGAGTTTTGTCAGATAGTTTCCCATCAGAGAAAGTTATTTAAGTAAACCCTAGCAGCAATGACAACTGGCAACTCTAATTACACTTGACAGAGTACAAGACAGTCTTTTTTCTTCCTACCAGATGCTTCCACTGCTGCGTGCTCCCTCATCTACTAATTCCTGCCCCCGGTAGAACTTATTAAGACACGCACCTGTCATTTGGTATATCACAAATATCTGGCAAGACATGTAAAGTGCAGCAATGTGCAGCAGAAGTGCCAGTATAAACAGCCTCCTTCTGTCATAGAAGACTACCTTCAGAAGTGAGGAGTGATGTGGGATAAATGCTTGTCACCAAGGTGAAGTGATGGATCTGCAGTGGAGGCAGTCAGGGGGTTGCATCCAAAAAGGTATTGGGGTGCATCCCTGCCCACACACTTTATGGCTGATGTGCTCTTGTGATCCTCTCACAGTCATGCCTCTACCTTCACAGCTCAAGTGCTCTCGCAGACTCATGCTTGATTAAGTAGCGGAGGCAGACTGGATGATCTGATGACTGCTGTGGTATGATACGACAAGGTAGACTGGCTTGATGTTTCTGTTCCAGATAAATCACAGCATAATAATCTGTCAGCATGCACAGATATATTTTCCCATTTTTCTTAATTCATATATGAATTTTTGTTTAATATCACATTAATTTACCTTGAATGTACAGAATAAACTAATTTTTGCTGCCAGACACAAAGAAGGCAGAGCAGTGAAGATATTCTATGGGGGAAAGAAATACACAATATTTCAAAGCTCCTGGAACAACATTCCTGATCTGGAGCAAGATGATAAGAACAAGAAATGGTTGTACAGTGATTAGGAGGTTGGTAGAGAAACCCTGGCAAGTTAAATTGTCACATTATTGGGAAAACAACCAAGCAATGCCTCACCAGCTAATTGTGAAATATTTTCCATTTGTCCCAGCTACTGAGAGTGCTTACTAATGAATTCTAGCGAGTATTGAGACATGCAGATCTTTACACCAAGTTTGCCCAGTTTTGTGTGCAGACAGATCCACCATGATCTATCTAAGGAAGAGATGCACATGCTAATGGAGCGGCAAAATTCCCTTACCTTCATTCCTTCTTTCTGAGAACCTACCCTAAACCATATTCACAATGCAAAAATTTAAATTGAACTTTCAAGCATTATGGGCTGCTGTTTGTTCTGCTTTATAGAGAATGGGGATTTGGAAAGTCTAGCTGAGCTATTTTGTGCTTTCTGGGGAAGAAATATCAATAGATCTTCTGTTATTTAAGTGCTGTAGGCAAAAATCAGGAAGTCTCTGATTGCTGTAATAACTAACTCACTCCATGAGCTTATTATAGAGAAACAACCAACCAACAAGAAAGTGAAAAAACAACCTACTTAGAAAGTTTTGGAGAGATCTTGGTAGTCTAGAATGTATATTTTTCATATTTTCCCATTTCAAGAGCTAAGAGGTTTTATAATTACTAGTCCAGATATTTTAAGCCAAGAAGTAGATGTAACATTTCAGAAATAGGTTTTATAAGCTAATAATAATTCACTTTAAGAGTCAGATATCTCAGAATCTTCTAGAATTAGGAGAGTACGAATTTTTCCTTTCCATTGGCATAAAGGTTTCTATTTCTAGCCATATCCAATATAGGATATATGGGGCATTAAAGCTCTGACATTTCTAGGTAAAGAAAATTTGTCACCATTGTAACACCAATTCTTACCTTTCTAATAGCTCACACAGGTGTCATTTTAGGAGAAATCTTGTGTCTGAAATATAAAAGAGGAAATATTAGCTATATGGAGCTGTTCCTATTTGGGGACTGTTGAAATAAAAGCCAGATGATCACATCTGAGAAGCAAATAAAGTGGTTAAAGGTGTATGATAAATTCAAATATAAGTTATCACTGTAATTCAACTCCTCATCTCAAAATACGCCACTATATATCATGAGATCTGTTTATGACCTCTGGGACTGGGACAACTGGCAAATACAAAACTCAGTGGAGGGCAATTCTGGGCTAGTTGGTCTAGTGCAGCTGAGTGGTAGGTCCTGCTTCTCCATGTCCCTGTCACTGCCCCAGGAAAGGAGCTGGTATCCTCAGATGTCACTCCATGATGCTGAATTCATGGGATGCTGTGGTGGGTTGGGGACTGGAGAGGAAGACAGAAAGAAAAATAACTCCTTTTCTCTCCTCAGACTGGTGAGGGGGGTGAGGCTGGGCCCCGAGCTGAGGCTGGGGATGGGACACCCCTGTTTTGGGGGGCCTGACTGGACTTGGGGGCCAAGGGGTGCACAGGGAGTTTTGGGGCCGGATGTGATCTGCCCAGGACTTGTTGGGTCAGGACAGCAAGAGCCCATTTCATCACCAGAAACTGCAGAGAGCCATGTGCTGGGCCCGCCAGGCTGGGCTGGGGAGGGGATACCTCTTTTCCTCGATCTCCCATCGGTCCCTGTGGTTGGAAGGTACCTGGAAAAAAGGGGCCCAAACCACACAGAGAACTCTGGGAAGGTAGACTGAGATTGTAAGAGAACTAGTAGACCTGCCCCCTCTCTCTCTTTTGTACGGGATATGAGCATGTGGCAGCACAGACCCACGCCACCCCAGCTTTTCTGCTGCCAATATTTGACACCACCACTCACCATTTCCAGTTGCTGAGGCCTCCACAGATGCCGTGGCTGGCTGGGCTCACTGTAGTTTTCTCCTTCAAAAATCTGGGTTCATGTGCTCCCATCTCTAAGCCTCCCACCATGTTCTTGGGGGTCCCCAGTCCCTCTCAGTCCCTGGACAGAGTGCTACTGGCCCATCCCCCCAGCGAGGGCTTCTCCCTGGCCTTGGCACTTGCCATTTTGCTCGCATGTGGTCCTTCCCTCTCCGGACTCCATCCCCATCGACACACAGCCCCCCTGCCAGCTGGGAGGGAGGAACTGCACCCCCTGTGCTCCCGAGAGCCCCCCACTGCCCAGAGGAGTCACTGCCGCTCCTGCACCACAGCACATTGTAACTGCTGGGGGGGCAAAAGGACAACTGTGTTTCCAAGGACATAGATCATTGTTTTGTGGTTTTTTTTATTTCGTTCATCACTTCAACAACAAATTCATATCAGTTCATTCATACCCACATTCATACACCCATCCATATTCACACCCACCCCATATATTCAATAAATTGCTGCCTTTTCTATACATCTCTCATTTGTTGATAACACCTAATATTGTCCTAAACCAGGACAGATGCAGAACCAGGTCATGCCAGAGCTTTGCCTGTCCTGTCACCACACCAGGCCCTGAGAACTCAACAAAAAAACAGGCAGAAGTTCCACAACACCCTCTTTCTTCCTCCAGCTGTTTTGCTAATTTTTACTAACAGCCTCATCAGTCAGGAAGGGTTTGAGTAACTATTATTAGCCATGCAAAAAGGGTTTCCCTGGGTCAGGACTGCAAAAGGCTGGACAACTAAATCTCTGTCCCATATCACACCCAAGAGAGCTCAATTACTATATTGATTATTTGTTTACCCTGCTAGCACATGCTTCCACTGTGGAGGTGAGGAAGAAAATACAGATGGATGTTCTTATGCACCAGCTAATGCAGATTCTCAGTGATAGTCAGGGTGAAATGGGAGAAATTATTTTTTTTGTGATAGCTTTTTAGTGCTAAAGGCCTACAGAATGCACCTAGGTTTTTAAATTTGGGTATTTCCATTACTAAATTGCTATGATATCAAAAAGTAAACAAATATATATAAATGTAAATTCTATAGAAATCTATTCTAAAAATATATATATTATATATAATCTATATAAACAAATATATAAGTATATATAAGTGAGTATATAATATTGAACAGTCACTTTTCTGGACTTTTTATATATGTAAATACAGCTCAGCCCCCAGAGCCTTTACTTCATCTACATGAACATACTGCTTCTGATGATAATGTACTCCCTAGTTTGTTCTCCCACTGGTTTACATTTCCTATTGCTCGTTTTTCAAACACATAATGGTACCATAGAGCTTAGGCAATTATTTCCAATGCCTGGGCATATTTATCAAGTGGAATCAAGTATTGATCATCTGTAGAGAAGGTCTCAGCATTCCTTCAGGTTTTCCAGCTGGCCAGCTGGAGGGGAAGCTCATTTTTATCAGTGAATTGAAATTTGGGTTTGTATTTCTGTTTTTAGACAAAACTCGTCAGGCTCTGTTGTTCCAGGTTTGTAACAAAACCCAGTCAAACTGCCTGCTTTTCACAACTGCTGCCATTGATTTATTTGGCCGTTCTGTTTCAAATTTGGCACATCATGTTTTTATAATGCTTAGATCAAAAGAGTTAGTGTGAAAAGAAATAACTGCTTTGTATGACAAAGATTATTTTAATATTCTAAGACTAAGTACTTAATAAATTTTCTATTCGTTTTTTAGCTGCATGTCAGCTAACTCAGTCAGAACAAATTTCAGTCACCCAAAATCTCTTGCCAAGGGAATCCTGCTACTTTCAAACATGAAAATTTCCTTCCCAGCATGAATTGCAGGCACACCAGTACTAGCGACCAGTGATGGCTCTGCTCTTCAGCCTTCATTGCTGAGGTCCTTATTGCCAGATGGTTTTAAAGAATTATGAAATCACTGCAGACTTTCTTCACTCTAATATAGCAAATGTGTTTTACTACCTCTCCTTTACAGATGAAAGACACAAAACTGGAGGAAAATAGGAAATTAAGCCACTACGTTACTACATAACTTGTGGGGAAACCAGAAGACTGTCTCCTGGTCTCCTCCCTCTGTCTTAACCATAGGCATATTATTACTGTGAATTTCAAGGATGTGTTTTTATTTTTACTACTGCTTCTAATATCGCTATTCCAGCAGATGCCCTGTTTAACTGATAGAGGAAAGTGCTCTAAATCCATTTCCCCCCCCCTCTGTCCTTTATGTCGCAATGCAAAGGACTTTTTGGGTGAAAAAATCCAAGAGGAGGTGTAACCTCCTTGAGTCATTGACAAGGACAAACTTTCATTTCTGTAATATGCATTCCATATGATTGTTCATCACATATTTTCACTGAAAAACTTCCTTTGCAGAAGACTGTTTGAAAGAATGGAGCATAAAAAGGACAGAGAATTAATGGAAACCTAAAATGACATTTTTATACTGATTTCCTCACATTTGTTGTTGGTTTTGTGCATACGTAACACCAGCCTATGAGGTGGGGGAGTTCATAAGAACAAGCAAGAAGCCACAACAGAGCACCTCACAGCTGGGAGGTGTTTACCAGCTACAAAGCCAAAGACCAACTGGTGATTTGGCGGCCGCATCCTCAGCATTTCCCAGGCAATGCTCCTCACGGCAGTACAAGGATGTGCTGCTACCACTCAGCCTTGGTCAATGAGCAGAGGCTCCCCTTATAGACAATGTATCACATTCATTCAGTTACCTCATATTGAAGCAACAGAGTCATCCATTTTGGCCAGTAAAGGTCGGGCTATGTCTTCCTTTCCAAGCTGGAGGGGCAGGGTGTTGCACAGGAGCAGTGGGGGTGTTGCACCTGCAGCATGGCAGCAGCAAGGGGGGCAGACAAATTGGTCACAACCAGAGGGATTTCATAAACCAAAAGCTAGAAATACACTGTGAGCCACTTCTATATTCTCCATCCATTACCTTACCACGTGATGTGTCCCGTCTGCTTTTAAATCATTTCAGAGATGTGACTTCTAACACTTTTTCTTGGGAAGCTATTTCACAGTCGATTAGATGTACTTGTTACAATTTTGGCTGGATAGTCAACTCAAATCTCCGTTTGCTCACTTTCTTGCCTTTGTATGCAATTATGCCCCTGAGAAGTGCTCTAAACAATCTCCTAATGACTCCTTGTTTGTATTTTTCTAGCACATGTAAACAGTTATACCAGTTTTGGACACCATATGGAGCATCTTAAAATATTTAGCTTTTAGGGTCTTTCTTCATGGATCATCCCCTGTAGCCCTTATTTTAGGAATTTTATCCTTCTTAAGTTCTTTATAATTTGTCAACATCTTCCTAGGCAGGCTGGTGCCCAAGCCTACATGCAAGATGTAATTTGTACAACAAAGATTTCATATTCATAATGCTTTTAGACTGCACATAATGTTAAACTCTGCTCAGTGTCCTACTTTCTCCAGTAATTGTATCTTTTTTTTCCCTACCTTATACAGAAAGCAAACTGAGCAGCTTTTCAGTTTAATTAGTTTGGCTTCTGACAGCTTAAATGCGTATTGCTGTGAACTGCAAGGTTAAAAGAGTCTGTAGAACTGCAAAGAAAAATAAACACATTTTGCTTATAAAAGAGAAGCAGCTCTAAGGGGTATTAAAATATTTCTCTCCCTTTGTTTTCTTAAAGCACAGAACTGCTTTAGGAACATGTGTTGTCATATTCACTCCTAAAATAAGCTATGTATAAACATATTCCCACTAGTACCCAGATGTTTTTCGTGACAACATGACAATCAGATGGACTTCAGGCTAGTTTAGAGCAGTCAGGATTGAAAATAAGCTGGGATGATTCTCTGTAATTATTAATAAGAACAACCAAGATGAATATATAAAATATTAATAATATTATTAT
>VYZS01066940.1:26370-44687 GCA_013400695.1 Neodrepanis coruscans | reverse complement strand
CGCAATCTTCCTTTAATAGATATGGAAGGCTGCTTGGATAAAGCCTATCAGAGGACTCAACTGCTTGGTGAAACTAAATATGCATGAAAACTATTTTCAGACAGTTGTTGGGATGATAGCTATCTGTGAAAAAATGGTACAGTAGCAAAATACACTAATCTGAACAGATCCCACTTTCCTATATGTATTGAAAATATACCAGAGATTACTTGAAAAATCCTTAAAAATTGCTTGACTAGCGTGCTTTCCATAAATACTGAACTTTTTCTTCAGTGATTTGTGTTCATCAAATCCTGGATAAGAAAGTTAATGCTGTTTCTGCTGATTTGTGTAATTCAAAATTTTAAATTCAATCCACACATACAAGCCCATCTTTTTTAATAGAAGTTTTAACTAAAATCAGGCAACAAAGGGATCTTCTCCTGTGACTGAATATATTAAAGTATATTCATAGCAGTCTATTATTATTTTCCCAGAGATTACATATAATGTTGTGCTCATCCTCCTGTCACAGAATCACAGAATGGTTGAGATTAGAAAGGACCTCTGATCAGGCTCAAGCAGACCCACCTACAGCTGGTTGCCCAGGCCGATGGCAAGAGAGCTTTTGAGTATCTCCAAGAATGGAGACTGCACAACCTCCCTGGCAGCCTATCCCAGTGCTTGGTCCCTCCCATAGTGAAGAGATGTTTCCTGATATTCAGAGGGAACTTCCTGAGTTTCAGTTTGTCCTCACTGCCTCTGGTCCTGTCACTGAGAAGAGCATGGCTCCATCCTCTCTGCACCTTGTATTTATTTGCATGGATGAAATCCCCCTGAGCCTCCTCTTCTCCAAGCTGAACAATCACAACTCTCAGACTTTCCTCACAGGAGGAAAGTCACTAGCCCTTTCATCAACTTTGTGCCATCTGTTGGGACTCTCTTGTATGTCCATGTCTCTCTTGTACTGGGGAGCCCAGAACTAGACATAGGACTCCGAGCGTGGCCTCAAAAGTGTTGAATAAAGCAGAAGGATCACCTACTGCAATCTGCTGGCAATACTTTGTCAAGTGCAGCCAATGATACTATTAGCCTTCTCTGAGGTGAGGGCATATTGCTGTCTCATTTTGAGCTTGGTACCCATCAAGACCCACAGGTCCTTTTCTGCTCAGCTTCTTTCCAGATGGGTAGTCCCACCACATCCTGGTGCCTAGGGTTGGTCCTCCTCAGTTGCAGGACTTTTAGTCTTCTTCCAAACTTCATGTGGTTCACACCAGCCCATTTCTCAAGCCTGTTGAGGTCTCTCTGGGTAGCAGCACATCCCTCTTGCATATCAGCCACTCCTTCCAGTTTTGTGTCATCAGCAAACTTACTGAGGGTACACTGTGTCCCATCATCCAAATCATTAATGGAACTGTGAACAGGGTGGGATGCACTACTGACCCCTGTGGTACACCACAACTGACTGGCCTCCAGCTGCACTTTGTGCCACTGATCATTACTCTCTGGGAATTGCCATACAACCAGTTTTCAACTCACCTCACTGTCTGTTCATCCAATACATAACTCATCAGCTTCTTTATGAGGATCCTGCAGCAGTGCTCAAACACTCACTAAAGTTCAGGCACACATATCCACTGCTCTTCCATCATCTACTAGCACAGTCATTTAATCACAGAAAGTTATCAAATTGGCCAAGCCTGACTTCCTCTTGGAAAATCCATTCTGACTGCTCCTGCTGTCCTTGGAGAAGTTTTTCTCATATTTTCTTAAGCAGGACTATGAGTCTGGCACCTTCATCTTTGCATACATTCTCATTTGCAACGATATATACCACCAACAAGACATTTTCTACTAGTCTTGAACTACTGATTATATTGTGTATTTCTTCTCATTTTCTTTACGTGGTTTTCATTTTTTCCTTCCCAGATCCTAATCATCATTTCTTGTACTTGTTTTATGTACCCAGCTAGTTCAGAAAGAACACTTTATATTCGGCATATTTAAGGCACTGCAGCAATGTATGTTGCAATAAAGACTAATTCAATCAATGAAATAGATCTTAGGTTAAATTACAACTGACCAAGTATTAATGGATTTGTTGCACCGGTATACCACAGAATGGGTACAGGTCTTCTCTCAGAGTACCTGCATATAGGGCTGGCATATTACAGCCAGATGACAACTGCAGTTTATAAACCTATAACAAAGACCCTGGGTCTTAAATTTCACTACTGCTTTCCATGTAGCTTATTGCTGTACAGTTTCTGTATTTTGCTTTCATTGTTCCCTGCTTGCTTTCTTTTTCACACTGAATCTCATTTTATTGCCTACTTATACCTCTAAATTCTTCAGGTCTCTTTTTATTGTTTGGCCATCTCTCCTGGGTTTTGCAACAACTTACAATTTAGTGTGATCTGTAAATTTAATTACTGTCATGTTTGCCAAAGACTATAAGGAGCCAAGTCAATTATATGGCCAAAAATAGAGGAGGAAGCCTTCATTATGCTATAGATGCTCTACTAAAAATCCAACTCAAAAAGGAAACATTATACATTTCTTGGCCTCCATAGAAGTAATTGCCAAGGGACCTAGATGTTTCTCCTACATCATTTGTGTAATTTTTTAAAAAATACTTTATTACCAAAGTAAACATTAAAGAGATGAAAAATGGCCACTTAATTTCTTTCTAAGCAACTAAAATGTGCTGGACAGGGCAAGACAAACAATTATAGTTCATGCTTTGCTAGGACATATACATTAAACCTACCATAGTAGAATTGCCTCAGATTGGTTCACACATTGAGGGCAAATGCATGCAACCAATTAACAGTTGATTTTATTTAGTGTCTGGGTTTTTTTAATTATTTTTATTTTTTAGTATTTCTAATATGTGTTATGTGTATAGTGCAATTGTGTAATGCCTCAGCTGAGTCTGACAACATTGGAGCAAAGTCTATAATTTTATGCAATTATTATCTCTGAGCTATTATGAAACTGGTAGGAATTAGATCAGAGCAACCTCCATCATTTGACCAGGAACAAGACCAATTACAATTTGGTCTCTGACTGAGGTTAGAACAGATAAATTGACCTAGGTAATTATTACCATTTCTCAAATTCATCATTAGCTGTAGCCTCATTTCTAATGCATAGGACCAGATTATTGGGCCTGACCATGATAGCTGCTCCTGACTTATGCCAGAGCAACATTACTAAGCCCACTCCTCTTTAATCAGGCCTCTTGTTCTCAAAGAGCACCATCTGAGCTACACTAACAGGTATTAACTTTCACAAATTCAAGACTTTGAAAACCCACTTTCAATGTTCAGCCTGAATACCTGATTTTCAGGCACGGCTGTTCTCCATTGCAAGAGAAGAGAAAATCCCCTGTTCAAGTAAAACATATGCAGTATGTCATTTAGCTAATGAAAGTATGTAAATTAAGATGTGCAATTTAGCAAGTTATGAATGTGCCTTAGACCCGCTAACATCAATGTCTTGCCCATGAAGTCAGAATGCATGCAAATTTCTCAGAGGAAAAGTTGATTTTTTAATCGTTAATTTAACCATAATTAGGATTTATTTCCTCAACTGATTTTACCTCTAACTATATTTCCAGCACCAGTGTCTTATTGACAGAGAGATGCAAAGTTATGAGTGTGACAGAAGATCAGCAAATTGTTATAAGCTGAGGGAGGTCAGAGCACTGACAAGCTGTCTTGGAAACATGAGCTCCTACAGTTGCTCATGTCAATGTCTGTCTGTCCTGCAGGATGTAAGGGAACCCCCTCCCTTATTGACTAGGGTGTAAAATATAAGACTTCAATGGCTTGATCCAATTGCCCAAACACGGGTATCCGTGTTGTGCCATGTAAAAGTGCCATGTACAGTGCCATGTAAAAAACCCAAGGGTTTGGTTTTCATTCACACAGGGCCCACAGGGATGATACAAGATCCCCTTGCCCTTACAGATTTATGCTCCTCTGTGGAGGAACCAGGATGGTCTAATGTAGATACCCGAAGGGACCACAAATTGCATTTCAAAGCTCATGTAGAACTTTCAGCAGTGCTCCAGACATCACAATGGCTGCAAAGATTCAGTGCACTCAGGCACATTAATTTTACACTTTTGGTAAATGTTTTTATGCTATATTTTTAGAAAGATATAGCTGACACGGACACAGAATTAGCAAATTGTCTTAATCAATACAGGCGCCTACTATCAGCTTAAACACCATTAGGTGTTAATTATGAGATACGACAAACACATCAATCAGGCAGTTCCTCAGCAGAAGCTCCTGTGCTGTGTTCAGCTCCCAGCCCACGCTCCCTCCCTTCTTCCTCCACTCCTTCCCTCCATCTCACCTCTCAGTCAGTAACAATTGCTTTTGTGATACATTTATCATTTCATAGTTTCAAGTTTCTTCCTTGAAGCTCTGCCCTTCAAACTCAAATGAAGTGACAGCTAATTTCTGCTTTCACCCACCTGGGTAACGTGTAAATGGTGCTTCTCTCCCCAAAAGTATTTGAGGAGATTTCTGATGGACTTCAGCTTGTGTATTTTTATTACCCTCCCATGGAAAGCATTACAAATGTTGGGGACTGGAGAAAAAGAGATTACCTAGGATGTGTTAGACGGAAGCTGTAGAGAAAACTACAGCACATTGGCCTCCAGGAAAGGAGATACCTTATGCGAAATATAAAGTGAAATATTATATAAGAGAGAGAGGGGGAGACACAGTGAAACCCATGAAATATATGCACTGACTTTATCATACACTGTCTTTCTGGAAGACATTCAGATGCCATGGTGTTAGGCATGATGATCAGGGGAGGTAATAGAAAGCTGTAAACTAGATCCATTCTTTCTGCAGATCAATCTGCTCTGAATGGACCTGAAATGCTCTGGTGTGTTCAGAGGCTTAAGGAGCATCTGAGGATGGGCGATGGCCAGCGGCTGGGTGAGACCCGCAAGAGGCAAGCGCAGAGCACAAAACCAAGCACTTACTTCTATCCTTCATAGACGCGCACAAGACACGTGAGAAATAACAGAAAAAATGGTGTGTTATAGAGTGGTCTGATGAAAATGCTGCAGCTGTCACTCAAACATCTCCTTGCTCCTCAGAGACCCACTGGCTGTGGTCAGTGATTGTGCTGAGCTTCTGCCACATGTGAGGTGATTGCAAGAGAAGTTCAGCATAAGCTGACTTAAATGCGTTTTCAGAAATTAGCATCTAGGCGTACCATGGGCAGAGACAGGGAAATGTTCTGTGACTTGCTCAGTTCATCAGCTCTGACATGTGGAATTTAGAAAAGGTCCTGAAAGTATCAGCCCTCCCTGCCACCTGCTGAGAAAATAAAAATGATTGAAAATGATTTATGCATTGAGAGAGCTGACTTTTTCAGTTTTATAGATAACAATATTTTAGCTATTCTAATTACAAAGGGTAACTAGGCAGCTGGACCAGATCATTGTTGTAGAACAAATACCTGCTTATGTGTTTCCAGCTGTTTTCCACTGGAATTACAAACAAATATATTGCATAGACATTTTACAGACATTTCAAGATCACCACCATTTTCTTTCTCATTTCTGAAGCACATATTTTGTGCTCTAGAGCTTACTAGAGAAAGAAAGTGGGTGCCGGGGCAAAGATAGCATTTAAGAACCTGCCACCCTTTCATTCTTTTGTATAATCACTTTTCACACCTGAAGGTAACATAACATGAAAAGAAGACAGAGGTAGCGGATAATGAAACAACAGCTTTATTCAAATGGATGAAGGCAGTTTATTCATTTCTAAAGGAGAGAAGATGCCAAAAGTCTGCTGTAAATCTGAATGTCAAAATTGCTCAGAACTAGGTCTATCTCCACAGCAGCTGTAAGCTTTATGTGCAGCTTTCTGATGCTTACAACACTATTCACAAATATTTCTAAGCAAAGGTTGCAGTCACCTATTATCCTGTTTATTCCAAAAGTGCTCAGGGGCTGGCTGAAAGCAGAACCCTGTTGTGCCGGTCTTTGTGTAAACAAAGCCACAGAGACAGCCACTGTCTCACTGGCTTTGCTTGGCTGTTGTTTTGCTGAAATGCAATTTAAAATGTGACACAATTCTCCTGGCTATTAACAAGAGGAGAAAATACTGTGTCTTGATTCGTGTCAGTTTTTTCGACGGGTTTAGGGCAAGCAAATATAAATGAAGCTACATAATTTTACATGTTTTGGACAAATGTTTAGTTAAAACCAATAACTGATGTGAGACACTCCATTCATTTGAAGATGGAAGCATTTATTCAGAGAGTTTCAAGTGGGGAGGTAATGGAGGTATTGTGGAGTGATGACAATGTTTCATCCCATGCCTGAATGACTCCCTATTTTTTCTGCCCCAAGGAGAGCTCTTGTACATCTCATGTGAAATCTCTGAAACTCATTTCTTCAATGAAATACAAATATTTTCCTACTCTTCTTTTGCACTGGGAGCAGGAGTCCTGGTACTGAAGGAGTAAAATATCAATGTGACTAGATCCCATCTCTGACACACCTCCCAGAAATGTCCCAGCAATACACCTTTCAGAGATTTGTTTCACTGAAACCAACAATTCTATGTGCTAGCATAAATATGAGCCTAGTATTTAAAAATTCTAAAATATGCTAAGATACTTTTAAGAATATCTAGAATACTAGAATATGAGCAGTAAAGATCAGGTTCATGACCACTTAAGGAACCTGAATATATATGAGCCTATGGGACCTGACAAAATGCATCCTAGAGTCCTGAAGAAATTCACTGATGTAGTTGCCAAGACACTCTTCATGACATTTGAAAAGTCATGGCAGCCAGGTTAAGTCCTAGGTGACTGGAAAAAGGGAAATATTTTGCCCACATTTAACAAAGATAGAAAGGAAGACTATGGGAACTACCAACCCAACAGCCTCACCTTTGTGCCTGGGAAGATCATGGAACACACCCTCCTAGAAACTGTGCTAAGGCATATGAAGGACAGGGAGGTGATTCAAGACACCCAGCATGGCTTCACCAAGAGCAAGTTCTGCCTGACCAACCCAGGAGCCAGCTATGATGGAGTGATTATATCAGTGGAGAAAGGGCAGGTGTTATTTATCTGGACTTCTGCAAAGCCTTCGGCACAGTCCCCCTATGACATCCTTTAGTCTAAATTGAAAAGAGATGGATTTGATGAGTGGACTATTAGATATATAAGAAAGGCACATCCTCCAGAGTGCAGTAGTTAATGGCTCAGTGTCCCAATGGACATCAGTGAAAAGTGGTATTCCTCAGTGGGGACTATATTGTTATTTTATATCTTCGTTAATCATCATAGATAAAGGAATTGAGTGCACCTTCAGCAAATTTGCAGATGACACCAAGCTGAGTGGTGCAGTTGACACACCTGAAAGATGGAATGCCATCCAGAGGGACCTGCACAGGTGTGAGAAATGGGCCCATGGGAATCTCATGATGCTTAATAAGACCAAGTGTGAGGTGCGGCACCTGAGTCAGAACAACCCTTGTCGTCAGTACTGGCTGGGGGATGAAGAGATGGAGAGCAGCCCTGCTGAGAAGAACTTTGTGATGCTGGTGGATGAGAGGCTGGACATGACCCAGCAATGTGTGCTCGCAGCCCAGAAAGTCAAATATGTCCCAGGATGCATCAAAAGAAGGGTGGACAGCAGTTTAAGGGAGGGGATTCTGTCCCTTTGTTCTGCTCTGGTGAAACCCCACCTTGAGTACTGCATCCAGCTATGAGGTTCCCAGGGTACCAGCCTGTTGGAGCAAGCCCAGAGGAGAACCACTAAGATGACAAGAGGGGTGGAGCAGCTCTCCTATAAGGAAGGACTGAGAGAATTGGGTTCAGTCTGGAAAAGAGAAGGCTTAAGGATGACCTAACTGTGTCCTTCCAGTATCTGCTGGGAACCTGCAGGAAGGATGAAGAGGGACTTCTTACAAGAATATATGGTGACAGGACAAGGGGGAATGGATTCAAACTGAGAGATAATAGGTTTAGATTCAATATTAGAAAAAAAAATCTTTACTGTGAGGTACTGGAATAAGTTGCCCAGAGAAGCTGGGGATGCCCCATACCTGGAAGCATTCAAAGCAAGGCTGGATAGAACTCTGAGAAACCTGATCTAATAAAAAGTGTCCCTGCCCATGGCAGGAAGGTTGGAACAGGATAATCTTTAAGGTCCCTTTCAACCCAAACCGTTCCATGATTCTATGATTCTATCTCACACTATTTTTAGACCAAATTATTTTGCATCCATGGCAAAGGAAATAGGATAAAGGCACATGAGCAGACCAGCCTTTCTAAGATTCACACAATAGGCTTTCTTGCACTGACGGTTACTTGGCACTGGGAGACCTGAGCTCAAAGTAGAGCCTGCTGTGCCATCAACAAGCTCCTTTATGAAAGAAAACCAGGATCCCACAGCTGACAAATTCTGCTGGCAGCATGGAGCTGGCAAAGGCCATGAGTTCAGCTGAACATCATCCTGACCTCAGAGACAAATGTTGAGAACCAGCAATCCAAGTTTTCCTGTTTTACTGAGGCAGAAGTTGCATGGACAGAGATCCACTGTTTTTATGTAATGATTTTTCCTGTACTCTGACTACACAGAATTTAAAATAAGAACAAGTTTCAAATTAAGTGTAAAACTTGGGCTGGGGAAAGCATCCAAAGGGTCTTTTTGTTATACAGCTTCAGGCACAAGTGCGTGAGGGAGGTTCCAATGTCTCACTACTTGAACGTTGCATTTCTTTAATTTGATAGAGAAAGGAACGGAACATCCACCCACCAAATATCTGTTCAATTTTTAAGGTCATTTTCTTCTCTGTTTTCTTTAACTCACCTTACCCTATAAGTTCTTCACATTTGTCTTTCTGTTCACGAGTTGAGGAGTGCCTGGCTCTAACCCTAATCCTAACCCAAACCCAACAGGCACAGAGAAGATGCAGCTGTGAGTGGCAGACCTGAGGACATGGACTGACTATCATGCCAGATGTGAAATCTGATTACTGGATATGAACTTTTGGGAGAGGTGTTAAACATTCTTCCATGAACAACATGGTGTGTCAAGATTTCATGCCATGTCATCTCAGCACCTGGGACTTTACCTCAGCTTTAGCAAAACTGTTGGGACAGACCGGCAGTGCTCTGTCATATAGGTGGAAAACAGACTTCAAAACTCCCTGATAGTTAATAGGTATCTAAAGATGTTTGACAGAACCACTAAAATGTCAGTCAAACTATAAGAAGAGAAACTGGTATCGTGTAATCATCTGGAGACACAGGGCCATGAGACCGTGAATAGAAATCACCTCTAACTAGTTGAATCCACATTCCAGTGGGATCTCCTGGCAAAACCAATACAAGGCACTAACCGGTGCCAATGCCCTGACAATGCATATCCGGAGCATGAAAAGTAAGTTTCTCCTGGATTTGGAGGGCAAGGCACCAGAGTGAATGACGTGCCTCAGCCATAGTTGTTCCAAACCATGGAGGAATCATTACTGTTCTCTGTACCATAAACAAGTACAAGGCTTGAGATGACTGGATACTGGCCAGGACATTCCAGGACAGGTAATTAGGATGACAAAACTCACTGCAAATCATCACTTTTCATTACTTCTTAAAATATGATATGGCCTCTTAAAATCTCTACCATGCAATTTCTGGCAAAACAGTGACCCTGGAAAGTTTCTCAGATGGGAGTATTTTGTTCAATATCTCTCTGTTGTGTATCAGTTTGTCATGTAACGTTGAGCATGTGTTGTTTAATGTCAGGCAGAAGCACATCTTGGCTACTGCTTATTCTCCTTCCCCATTTCCCTTCTCATCAAAGCCTGCTCATTTCCTGAGCAAGTGTTCATTTCATCTGTGCACTTGCAGAAAGCACGGAGCAAAATCTACCGATTCTAAAGGAACCTTTTGGGAAAAATCAAGACAATTATAATTTTATGAGTAATGAATTTAAAATTACCCCAGCAGAAGTTGCTGGCAACATCAAAAAGAAAATTGTGATGTATTTCTCTTTACCTGTCTTTTCAAAATGTATTGGGTTATGTCCTCTAGAAGAGGTATTGTCTACTTTGGATTATGAAGGAGACATGCTAAACACTCACTTCAGATTTAACAGAGATGGAAGCTTTTCCCGGGTAGTGGATCTCATATATATATGTACATATATAAATATATATATATATAAAAAGTACTTGTCTGTAGCCACCAGAAGCAATGATTTCTGTACTTGTGGTACTCCTGTAGGCTTTAATTCCTTCAGAATAAGGGAAAGTGAAAATGTTTTGGCTTTGCAAGATGCAGGAATGCAGGCATCTGTGACACTGATGAAAGATGAGTTCTAAATACAACCCTCACAAAACTAGAGAGGGATAATCACAGCAAACAAAGATTTTTGTTTTCTATTAACAAATGGCAGCTGGATTAAGAAATCGGGTCACCCATGCCTGGAGCACTTACTCAAGTCTTTCATTTTCTAAAGTTCAACTGGCAACAAGGGCCTTTGTTTGAGTTATTTTGATATCGTTGGTATTAATCCTTGTGGCATGCAGTGAATATTATTTTAAAAACGCAATTCAAATTATTAACCCACCTAAAAATATTCAAACCCCAGTTCTGATAGTCTGCAAAGTATTTGAAATGTCTTGGAGTCATGTGACAAATTATGTTCCAAAAACATGTGTGCTTAAATTGCTCGCTAAGGTAACACACTGCTTCCTATTAAAAAAACTTCTGCAAATTGCTTTCTTGCATTAAGAAACCAAAAGAACAGAAATGTTGATTATTCTAAATCTCGAAGATGGTGAAAACACATTCTGCAAAATGAAAATTAGGTAGCAGATCTTTGTTTATTGTTGTGAAATAAATAACAATTAATACCAGGAGCACCAATTTCTCCATTTAGGTAAAACTTTGGCTGCCTAACTCATTATCAGCTTTCAGCACTGCCTTCACAGCACTTCAGTTGCAGTCACATTAGACAAAATACAAAGCATCCGATATGGCAGTAATTAAATCATACTCCAGAGGAGAGATAACAGTGAATTATAAGATATCTTGAGAAGTGTTAATAATTTCTCCATAAAGATTGTATTCTATTAGGTTTAAATACTTTTAAGACTTCATAGAAAATACCTAATTTGAAAAAAAGTTGTTAAAGATAACAGTAAATAAAAAGTAAATGCTGTTAATCTTATCCCTCATGCATATCTCTGGTACTATTGCTGCTCTTTTTCTTTACCTTTAGCCCCAAAGTGCTTTAGCTTGTCTCCAGAAACCACTGGATTATTCACCAAAATTGAAGCAAACACATGACTCTATTTAACTGATTGTGGCTTGATAGCTCTTGTGCCCATGAGAAGCTTGACCAAGGCCAAGAACACTGAGCCAAAATGAGAGGCTCCACCAGGGCATGGAATAAGGGTTAGGGGAAAGGGGATCTAAAGCACAGAGAGTGATAAAGATCTAAGAAAATCTGGAGTTTGGGAGATGAGAGCAGAGACCAAACCTGACATTTTTTAAAAGAAAATTTATGTTATTGTAATCTGCAATAAGGATTAAACTTGTCCCTGGTCTGTTGTAAAGCACTGGATCCCTAGGATCTGCACCTGCATTCAGGATGTCAGCAGGAATTATAGGTCTCATCCTGTTCTGTTAGAGTCAGTTCTTTAGGGGTTTAATTTCCTTCTGGTTTCTTTCAAAGAAATCTTAAATGCTTAGGTAAATCTGAAAATTAGATAAGACAGAAAGAGAAAGAGAGAGAGAGAGAGAAAGAAAGAAAGAAAGAAAGAAAGAAAGAAAGAAAGAAAAAGAAAAAGAAAGAAAGAAAGAAAGAAAGAAAGAAAGAAAGAAAGAAAGAAAGAAAGAAAGAAAGAAGATGCACTGGATTCATATTAGTATTTGATATTTCATATAAAGTGTAAAATGAATGTAAAAGAAAAAATATGTGTGTCTTCTGTCAGTGTTTATTGAAATGAATTTGAAACTCGGATGTTAATGTGCCTCATTTGGTCTTTTTCATACAGTCTTCTTCTGGTGAAGAAATCAGAGTCGACCATTTCAAAGACCTAGATTCCTGACCATATTTCCCACCTTTTCTTTCTCTGGTACAATGGGCAATTTGTGATAGTAACCACACGACACCTAGACCAGCACTTTGTGACCCAGGTGATTCACTACCACTAGCTCTGTCAGTTTAGTTTAAAATCACTTCAATTAGCATTTCAGTGTGAGATGATTCCCCTTATACGGAAAACTTATATGGCAAATAATCCGTTTCACTCATCTGCTGTGTCATCACTTACCCTGAATAAATGTCCTTTTACACTTCGATTATCTATCAGACCCTCTAATTCTTTGTTTTTCCAAAGGTAAAAAAGGGTAAAAGCAAGTTAGCACACTGTTGTAGGTTAGAAAATAAAACCGTTTTCCCCCCATCTCGCCCCATTCACCACCAGGCACGGGCGCGCGGGGCTGCACCGGGGCTGCACCACGACTGCATGGCGCCGCGGGTGCCATGGGGCCACGCCGGGGCCGGGGCTGCACTGCGACTGCATGGCGCCANGAAATCCCTTCCCGGGGTTGAAGGGAGGGGGAGGGGGGCTCGCGGTTTCTAACTGTCTGCGTGTTTTCTTCAGAAAGCCAAGCGGAGGCTCGTGCTGCTGTAGGTCCTCAGATCGGTCGCGGGCCTTCTCTAATTATCCCAGCGTCTCTTCCGGAGCCCCAACAGAGACACCAGCACTACTCCAGAGCGTTCCCATCCCAACACGAGCTTTGGGAAAGCTTAATTTGTCTGTTCTTGCACTTTATTGTCAGTTTTCTGTGTGTGTGAAATAAACTGTGTTACTTGTGTGTTTTTCTTTTTGGGTGTGTGTGGCTTCTCTCGGACATCTCTTGTCAGTATCACATTTTTTTAGTGGTAAAACCACGACACACACATAGTCCCAAAAATATGTAAGAAGTGTTTCTCCAGTTTGCTTTCCAGCTTTATGAAGTTATGTGTTTCTGTGGGACTCTTTGCACGTAATTTAAGTGCATTTTTAACCTCTAGAGACCTGTTAATTCAAAATTATACCATGTCTTTATGAAGAATTGAACTTGCCTAACTCTGTTTTATAACATATACAAATAAAGAGAAACTTAAAAAGAAGTAAAATATAGTAGAGGTCAAACAGGGTTGAATATTGGATATCACATTAATAAAAATTCCATGCCATGACTTTTTTTTTTTAAGAATATGAAATAAATAGAGCACACTTTCTTCTGAGGCTCTTCTCGGGAGACGAGTGTTTTGTAAATCACATTCCTCTGACGATACAGCAGCGTTTCACATTGTCAGTAGCTAGGCTGGATCTAGCTTATTAATATGGCATAATAGGTAAGTTCTAAAACAAGCACACCATTGTGTAGGTGTAACTCTGGAACTTGCCAGCACCTATAGTGAGACCTGTAGTGCTGTGAGACAGCACTGACTATGCCATAACACAGAATATGCCAGGTATGAAAGGACTCACAAGGATCCTTAAGTCACACTCATACCCCTGTACAGGACCATTCTCAAGAGTCATACCTCGTACCCGAGATTATTGTCCAAATGCTTCTTGAACTCTATTAGGCTTGGTGCTGTGAGCCTGGTCCAGTGGCCAACCACCCTTTGGGTAAAGAACCTTTAGGATCCAACCTAAACCTCCCTTGACACAACTTCAGGCCATTCCCTCAGGCAATTCCCTTCAGACCATTCCTGTCACTGCAACTCTAGACAAGTAATGGACATCCAGCAAGTCTGTGTAGGTAGGAAACAGATATAAGGCAATGCAGAGACAGCACCTGTCACAACCAAAGCCAAATGCACTCTTACATCCACTGTGAGTGTTTTGATGATAACTGTAGATCTATGTGCACTAGTGGTAACAGAACTTAGGCTTCTTCCTAACTCTACAACTACACCAGGCAGTTTTCTGATAACTTTGACGAGAAACACAAATATCTAGCACTGTCAGGAATACGGAGCCATGTATACACTTATGCTGGGTGCTGTGTATTCTCCAAGCATGTACTTCTTTAAAAGGGTCGTCCACTGCAATCTAAAAAAGATTTAATTTATTTTTTTTAAGTTAGTGGTGCTGTTCTCTAGGCTTGTGCATGATTCCAAATTGCTATAACTGTGCTAAATTCCAGGCCATCAAAACTCATTTACACCTGAAGAGATGGTTATTGGTTGGCCCACACAGATAATAATGAAGTATTTAAAATTCTGATGAGATAAACAAAATTTTTCACTTCTTGAATTCACACTAGAGAAGAACGAGGAAAGGATGTGTAAAGAAAACTCTGGATGGCTCATACACAGGTATGCACAGATATTGAGGTTTGTTCCTCACACTTCTTGGGCCTGCTCATTTAATGACTGTTTAGAAGGACAAGTTCAAAATGTAGAGAGAAATAATTTGTTTCAATATTTTTGACTCAGGAAACTTCAAAAGAAAACCCGATCAAAGCAGCACAGATAAATGTCTGTAATATTACCCTGACTGATCTCCTTCTGAATTGCCAACATACACATTATGTGCTATCTGAGCGCACCCTTCTGCCTTGAGTAGATCTAATATATATTCGTACTTTCATATTTTCAAATATGATTTTTCCCTAGTCTTCTTTCATTAAATACATACTTTCTCCCAACCAATATTGCATTGCATTCAGTGTTCTGGGAAGAACCCCGGATCAAGAGGACTGGAGACTGAATAGAGTTTTTACTGTATTGTTTGCAGCAGATCACATTTGCCCCAGTGCCCATTCTGCACGCTTGACAGGAGTGGGTTCATCATTCAACCATTCAACCATTTAAGTCATTACTGGAATTGCCATTACTCAGGACCTTTATTTTTTGAGGGGGGTTGTGCGTGACATATGCATTAATGCATTTATCTTTTTTTAGATATGAGGCATCATGTAGCAACAGGGATGTGGAGTGGGTGTGAATTTTCACTTGCAAATGAAGTCTCTGTCATCTATTGCCAGTGGCTCCACACTGCTGATTCACTTTTTCGTTATTTTCAAATAGTTTCGTTTTTAAATGCCACTCCAGCTCAATTCTCCGTACCCCTTCTGTGTCTGACCTGCCTGTAAGCAGCTGACCATCATTCTGTCTTAGCTGCCAGTTCTCTGATGTTACAGATCTTCCTTTTTTCCATTTTATATTAACTCTGGTTTCAAAGAAGTCATGATTTAAAGCTATGGTGGCTATCCAGCATGGGCCTGTTGGCCCAGCTGGCTTGGGAGGTCCTGAGATGCCATGCTGTAGTTCTGGCCCTCAACTTAGTGGACAGCATAACCTGGTTCATTTTTTCATCCCTTTGCAATGCTCTAATAGATAAATTTGGGCTTCCAAATGGGAACCTCTGTGCGATATTGAGAAACAAAAGAAAACCCAACCCCAGGCATATGAATCACATCTGCTTTCACCCAGCAATGAGCAGCAGGCTGGAGACCACCAGGATGCACTCAGCAGATTTAACACATGAGTGAAGCTTAGTTTTCTCCTTCATTAGAAGGGTCAGCCATGGCTTTCTATACTCTCTCTAGAGGAGAGGGCCATCTCTTTCCCCTCCTCCCTGCAGCAAGGTACCAAATCTGTCTCTTTGAATCTTGATATCTTCCCGTTGCCAGCAAAGCTGTGCCAGCAAGTGTCACCAATGGTGCTGCTTTGAGCCTGAGCAGCTGCCCAGGCTGGGCACTTCCCCAGCATGCCAGGGGCTTTGGTGGTACCCTTGAATCACAGCTCCCTTTACAAAGAGTCAGAAATTTCACTTGAGCATTTGTTCAGCATTTCTGCCTGTAGTAATCTCCTTTCATCAAAAGCAAAATGAGCATCACTGGAAAGGCTCTCGTGCTCAGGTGGCCATAGTGGCTGGTTCTGGGAAGCGTGGGTTGTCAGTCAAAGGCTAACAAGGCTATTTGGCCAAATCATCTGCTATTTAGCATATTTCTGGGCTAAATGTTCTCTGCATGGCTGCAGCCCAGTTTTCTTNCTCCTTTCATCAAAAGCAAAATGAGCATCACTGGAAAGGCTCTCGTGCTCAGGTGGCCATAGTGGCTGGTTCTGGGAAGCGTGGGTTGTCAGTCAAAGGCTAACAAGGCTATTTGGCCAAATCATCTGCTATTTAGCATATTTCTGGGCTAAATGTTCTCTGCATGGCTGCAGCCCAGTGTTCTTTGCATGGCTGCAGCCCAGCCTGGCATGGCACTAGATTCTGCCCTTGTCTTTTCACCCATGTAGAGCAGGGACAGCACCTTTCTGCCAAAGAAGTGGTAGGCCTACCATCTCCATCCTCAGCCTATTGGGGAATGCAGAGATTTCAAGTCCAGTCCCCATGTGAGCTCAGAGGTGTACTGGGCTATTCTTGCAGCAGCAGCCTTGTTCTACTTAGAAGGCGAACATTAGACAGAAAGAAAACCCCAAAATCTTATCTTCAAAGTCCCACTATTTACCTTGGTTTAAATGTTGTGTTTTAATTGTCTCCCATATAAGATAGTTTCAGCCAGGCAGAGGCAGTAAATTTTATTTCTGTTGCAATGTTGCTGGAACACTTTCAGGGGTTGGAAAATTGTGACAGTCAAGGATTGCCCCTGTGCAGGGCCAGCTGGAGGCAGCAAGTTTCTGCAGGACCTGTAAGAATGGAAGAGCCCAGCCCAGTAGCTGGAGCCAGGATGAACGTGTACCCAAACCTGCTCAGCCAGTGGCCTACATGTGATCCTGGAGATCTTCCTTTTGCTGTTTTGAGATGGAGTTTTCCTAGCCATAAAATGAGGATAAATTATGTTTTTGCAGATGTCCAGCTACACATCCCCTGCACTCGATTAACACATATTTTAAAGGCGGCGTTAACACTTGTTCACTGCCTCACTCCCACTCTCCAATGCCTTTTTCATGGACCATCTTCAGGATAACATTTCTCAAAATCACCTTTCCTAAAGAAAACTCCCTGCTTTTGTGGGAGGCAGAGACAGGCTTGTGGGTTGTTGCAGTCACTCACATCCCCACATCCTCCAGATCCCCCACACTACCAACTGGTTGTTCGTATCAGGCCATGCCAACTGAGTGCATTTGTTCAAATTTCTACACTCCCAGCAAGGGCTATTTATCAAGCCTACAAGATTCAAAACTGCAAGACCCTGAATTTCATAGTCATTTGCAGCATCAGAAGCTGCTAATGGCCCATAAAATTTAGCAACTTCTCCATAAGCTGCTGGTTAATGAAAAATCGGTTAAATTGTTCACAGATCAGCTGGCACGGTGCCCTCTGATTCACAGGATGCTCTCCCTGGCAAAGGTTACATTAACTGTGCTGTGGAAGCAGAGAGAGGAGTTGGAGCATTTTGCCGAAGGCTGTGACTTTTTCTGGGTGGGATGAGAGAAGAGAAACCAGCTGTGCAGGATGAGACCCTTTCAGACATACTGCTGAGCACCTTCAGGTACTGCTCCAGTATGGGGTGCCTAAGCTGCTGCTGCTGGATTAAAGTCAGGCTTTATGATAGGGGAGATGTTCAATTTAGTGAGGCAGTTTTGTAGAGATGGATGCACACTCAGAGAATCCCTGTGCTTATTTTGAACTGAAACCACAGGACGGACATGACTTTCCCCTCTCTGGGACACCTGCACACTGAGCAATGGGGAGTCCCTGCCTGCACACTCCTTCAGCAATTCGGGTTATGGGAGCTAAGCAGAAGAACATCACTGCACTTAACTGGCCTTCTGCAGAGCCTATTTTGCCTTGTGTTGCCCGTGCTGCTGCAGCTGTTGCCTCTCACAGCAACTGCTGCTATACCTTGGGCCAGTTGCACATGATGCACACACTGTCCTGCATTTGGGTGCAGAATTCCAGCTGCAGCACAGAGCAAGGATTTGGCATGCACATCTGTGGTGGTTTTACCACAAATTCAGTGATTTTTGGAGCAGAGACTCTGAGAGAAGTCACACACACACCCCAAAAATGAAGAGAACACACAAACAATCACAGTTTATTTTACGCAAAACACCAAAACCCGACAAAAGAAAGTACAAAACAGACAAATCAAATAAATAAATTTCCTCCAGGGCCCTCGTTTGGGGCAAGGACACTCTGGCGAGTAGTGCTTTTCTCTGTCTCTCTCAGAGCCCGGCAAAGAGACTCCACGGTATTTAGAAGGGAGCGTGTGGTCTTGAGGGCCCCTTAGCCTTTCCCTCTGGCCAGTTCCGACTGAGGAGAACAACTTAAGAGGATTACAAAACCGCGCCCCTCCCCCCTTTCCTCCCTTTT
>VYZS01066940.1:1427-26229 GCA_013400695.1 Neodrepanis coruscans | reverse complement strand
CCCACGCCGCCGGCCATCATGGCGCCATCACCCGCAGCCCCCAGCGCGCGCGGCGGCCCCGCTCCCGCCGCGATCCCCAGGCGCGGGAGCGGGGGGGCCGCGGACAGTCCCATCAGAGTAGCAGGGGAGGAGCGGTTTTATCCTCCCCAACCTACAACAACATCAAGGAAGCGATCTGATGTCAGCACAAATTAACGCTGCTCACCATACTGACATTGCAAGGCCTCAGCTGTCAATGCTGGCATTTATGATGCCGTGTATTTTAACTAATTAGGCACTCACAGCCCAGCCAGTGCAACCCATCCATCTTACAAATGCTGGATGTTTTTGCACTGGCATATGCTACAATAATGAGAATCAATGTTGCTAATGACTTTGCACAGCCCATTTTTCAGTCACCTTTGCAAATCCACATTATGCTAGGAATACACTGAGGATAAGAGACTGGCTTTAAAATGCCAAATATGCATTTCCTCAGGACAGAACCGACTTGCCTTGCTCTAGCATGATCAGAACACTGTGGCAGAGGAGCTGCTTCCCACCAAAGCAGACATACAACTCTGAGAAAGCAATTCCTATTACAGGCACTAGAACAGATGAAATTTCTGAGGTAAGAGCCCTTAAACATGTTTGACTGAATTTTCTCACAGTCCTTCTTTTCCTTGAGCAAGTTTTCAGATTTTCACTGTTGGTGAGTAGTTGTCCCTTTTTCTCATTCCAATCTGCAAGTTAAATCTTTCCCCTTTCCCTAGTGGGGAAGTAGATATGGGGCCATCCCAACGGGCTACCTTTCATCATTAGGGGCTTGGAGAAGCAGCAGCTGCCTGCAGCAGTCAAGAAAAGAGAAATCCTTCCAGTGCATTCAAAATTGCCATCCCCTCCTCAAGAGATTTACCAGATGTTCTGATTAAGGCAGTTCAATTGCAGTGTTTAAAAGCCTTTTCCACTTGCCCCCCACAAACCCCTCTCTGATGGCAAGAGTAGCTCTAATTAAAAATTCCTTCCTGCTGTGAGGACTCCTTCCTCACCTTTCCAGAAACCAACGTTGTATAGACACCCCCTGGGACTGCTCTACAGAGGCTAACTCATCTCCCTTTTTTTTTCTTCTTCTTCCCTGCAGTGGAAATCAAAATTGAAACCTGGGCAGCACAGAACAAGAGAGCTCCTTCCCAAAGCTCTCTTGCCAGCACTGACCGCCATTCAGAATCTCCCAGTCCTGCCTTGGATAGCACCTCTTCTAGGTCTTTTCAGAAGTCACCATTCTCTGGAAATGCTCTCAGCATGTAGGGAGAAGCCTGGAAACCCGCAACCCTTCCTCATCCAGTGTGCAGTCTTACTCACCAGATTGGAGACTTCATGGCAGTCCCCAGCTCACAGCAAAGCCCCACACTCAGGTAGGGGGGTCTTCAGAGACACAAGGGTCTCACTCTAGCTGGCTTTTTGGGGGCTGATTCTGAGTGAAGGGACTGTTCTTTGTGGAGGGCAGCAAAACCTAGCTTGAGAGCAAGAGAGGCAGACAATCCAGGTGCTAAATTTGCTTGTACAAAACTCAAGCTACTCTTGCAATTTTAGGGGCTTCCCTGCTCTGCCCCTAGGCCTTCCCTCTTGTGAAGCCCCACAGTTCTGATGGAAAAATAAACAGATGTAGAGGTACTACCCCTCTTACTGAAATAAATAACACCATCCCATAAGCCTGTCCATGCCCATCTGTCTTTTTTCTCTCATATTCAAATCAAAATCAGATATGGATTTGCTTTAGATGTGGTCTGGAGATCCTGGCTCTTTGCCTCTGAGGATGCACCTAGCACAGAAGGGGATCTGGCAGGATCAGTAAAAAGCCATCTCAAGCCCCAAGCCCCACCACCACCCCAAGCCACAGCCAGGCAGCCCCTCACATCCACCCACATCTTCTGGTGCCTTCTCTCTAACTGAGCCTCCATTTGTATCTCTTTTTGGCGGGCAGACTTCCCAAGCTGCCCACCAGCTGCTGGAAGAGCCTCACCCCTCCTTCAAAAGGCCAAGATAGAAAATCTTCTTAAGCAAATCCTCTGCTGATAAGTGCTATTCAGATGATGGGATTAATATTTTCCCTATTTTGGAGGCACTCGAGCGTGCAGGTGAATATATGCCCATTTAGCATGTTTTTGAGCAGTATAAATATGCTTTCCCCCTCCAAAAGGCAGAGAGCCTTTTAACCCTCTCTAGATGACTAGATGCAAACCCAGGATTTACTGTCACAGGACTCAACGGAGCCAATCCCCATAGTAACAGGGCATCCATGCATGAATCTGGAACTGCAGCAGGTCCGAGCACTGCAGTGTTCAGTATAGGCACATATTCGGCATCAGGGTAGGCACATGCATAAGTACATATAAAACTAATCTGTGCTTGCTCAGCTAATACAGTATGTGCCTAAGACAGGTAAATGCTGGGAAGAATATGACCCCCTTGATGTGCAGAGCTTGCACACATGCTGTGTCCAGAAATCATAAAAATGGCTAAGGAATTGAACACTGCTCCATCAAATGTGCCTATCAAAGCCCTGAAATGATCAGAGGATTTCCCAAGTTGTGCTGTTCAAACAGTTTATATTTGCATATTTTCCTCAAAAAATATAATCCTTTAAAATGGGACCCGCTGTATCCTTACCATTAATTTTTATGGAAGGACTACAAAACTGTGCAGCTAGCACCACTTACTGGCAAAGCTACAGACACAAGCATTCAACAGTTTTACTTCACAAGCTTCTCTCACAGAAATGCTGAACACAAATATTAGTGCTAGTGTTCGAATAAAATAAACAAATGTAGGATATGATTTCTCCCTTTCCCTGCTGGGAGAAAAAAAACCCGAAACAAACAAACAAAAGGAGACTGACATTCCTCTGTATAACAGCCTCCAAGTAGCTTTCAGCTTTCACAGTCCTTGCAATATACTATTGCAATATACAAAGCTATAAACTTTGACTCATATCTCTGCATGCTGATAACACATCTATGTTCAGTCCTACCTTACAGCAATGGGCAAAAATCAGTGGCCACTTTGGCAACAAGGGAGGTAGGTCTTATTCTTTTCTTTTGATACTTCAAATGAGCGGTATGTGTCACTCAGATACATATATATATTTTTGTGTGTGTGTTCATCTGCCACAGACATGATTGGGCAAATGTGTCCATCATTTTTTAAACCCCAAGAAAAAAGAGCCTTATTTTTAAATCCTTGAGAAAATCAACCCCATTTTGAGACTTTCTCTTCCACTGAATTCTTCCTCATGATTGATAAGATGGTGAGTTATGTCACAGTCCCACTTATGGGGCAGCTGCCTTCAAAATTATTCATGATCTTTTAATCATGGCCAACAGTTTCTGCTTCTTAACAGAAGATCTTTACAGCCACATTCTAAGCTGTCTCCTCCTTTAGTAGCCATGATTTATTTGGGAAGCAAAACATCAGTTCAAAAGCACTGCAGTGACTTCAATGCAAAAGTCCCTCTACTACACTTCACTGCATCTCTGGTTTTTTTTTACAAACCCCTTTTCTTCCACCCATGCTGTCTGCATTAAAGGTCATTTATTTAAATTGAGAAAAACAGGGTAATAGAAAGAAAAAAGGTTGAAGCTTCTGGAAAGCTTTTGCTTAGGACATAACTTATCTCAGTTTTGTAATCTTTTCAGCAGCAGCTGTACATGTACCATAAAGGTGTTCCACAGCCAGCTGCTCTCCAGCCTGGCTGGACCCCTGAAACCTGATTGCGCCCAGCCTTCAGGACATTAGTTATGGTGCAAGTGTCATTATTTTTGTTCTCTAACTGGAAAGGGTTTTTAGGTGCCTGATCCTTAACAAATATGAAACAGTCACATTTTAGAGCCTTGTGATTTAGAAGAATAATCTTGAAAAAGAAGACTCATTAATTAGTTACACTGGCACTCTTTAATTAGGTGTTGCTGAGTATCTTCAGTCTTTGTGATCTTTAGCATTCCTAGCTTGTTATACTTTATTTACATATTTTTTGGACATGTACGTAATTTCTAATTAACACTGTAGAGTCTACTCCAGTTATTTCAAGATGTCACGTACTGTAGATATTCAGACATGCTTTCTGGATATATGCTGAATTTAAATTACTCCTTTAATCAGAACAGAAAACCTTCTACTGGGTACAAGAACACCCACCAGAGACATTCAGGGGAAGGTAATCCAGTTTCCAGGAGGTTTCAGTATGGGAGCAAATGAAAGGCACTTACAAAATGAAACCTTTCAAAAGACATTTCTGTCAGGAATCTTAAAAAGAGAATTTGCCTGCAGGGAAACCCTCCGACAGCAGGCTGTCAAAGGCACATCCCACCAGGGTGGTCTGCAGGAGAGAGCCAAACAGCATGGATTGTGTTGGGATTTCAGGAGACACAGGCAAGCGTGATGTGTCTTAAAGGAAGTGGAAGATTTGTATCCTAGTGGAAAAGCAAGCATCTGTATATCAGATATAAGTCACAGTCCTCAAACAACAAGTTTTAGCAAGACAATACATGAGGAAACATGGGGTGCTTCTCTACTTTTGTGGCATACCCTTGTACTTAACTAAGTAACACTTTAAAGAAAGACTCTTCTTCAAGCTGGGACCCTCTTCTGCACTACTTTGGCCAAATGCATTGTTGTTAATGCCCCCACCCTTATATCCAGCTTCTGTCTACTCAATTTCTATTTTTAAAGGCAGCAGAGAGGATATTTTGCAGGGGACAATACTTGTACAGGACAAGAATATTATGCTTCCTGCCTATCAGCTTATCTGATCCTACTCTATTTTATCCTTGCTAGGTTATATTGGTCTATCAGCAGCCCCAGTGTTATCCCTCAGTGTAGTACTCTCTGGTCTTTACACTTATTGGTAACAGTTATCAATATACAGAAATCACGGTATCTTTCTGAAAACTCTGTGTTCTTTCAAGGCTTGCTCCCACTGCTTTTTGCAGACTTAACCTTTTCTTTCATAGGTGTTCCCCTGTTCCCCTGAGATAAGGCTTATACCTTACAGTGGTTGGCTACTGTCCTCACCCACTCGGATAATCATATAAATAAAATGGGTGCATATTTCTGTGCCACCTCCACAGCTTACACCACCCAATTCATAAGTGCATTATAGAACCTGATGAACGGTCCCAGCAAAAGCACTTTCCCTTATCCTCAGAACTAAAAGAAGGAAAGATAATGTGATTAAGGTATGCAATTGAAAAATCATGTCCAGATATTCATGCAGAACAGAGGTGGAAGGTTGGGACTGGTGATCTTCTCCTTGCAGAAAGAAATCAAGTGCTGATTAGCACAGGGACGTAAGAGTGTGATACCCTCCCACTACCACCGCCCAGGTTACTGGGGTGAGTCAACACCACTGGGGCTGCAGTACTCCACAATTAATCATGCTAAAGCTGTTCTCCTTCTGGCTTGTTAGCCATAAAATATAACTCTTTACTGCAGCAAATCTTTTAAATTCTATTTTTAAAAAAATAAATAAACTCAGGCTTCTCACATATACAGAGTTGCACACGACACTTGCTTGGCAGAAAAGAAACAGTGGTTTAGCATACAAGTGTTTTAGAGGAAGGGCCATCCTTTAATCTTAGTCTTTCTGCAGCATCCTGTATTGGGAAGGCTGGTCTGTGAGTGCAATGATAACACAAATATGTAAATAATGGTGACAGGAACAATAAGAATATTTCTTGTCTCTGGTACATGGAGACATGAAAGTTTGGCAGCTGAAAGAGTGCTTTTCTAGTTTGGGTTGGCACTGTGAAACCAAAGCAAGGTGTTGTTTGAATCAGATACATCTTTTCTCAGAAAATGCAAAATATGAGGCAACAAACACTGACTATTACAGTCAAGCACGTGTGCCCAGCAATCACCTGTATCTAAGAGGAGATAGGTGCTGGACTTGGCTTTAATTTCTTTACTGGGGTGAAAAGCTTTCACATCCTTAAAGTCTTTGGAGGAACAGGGTGCACATCTGTGCCTTTTCATGTCCTTTTCAAAGAAGAAGGGAATGTGGCATTCTCTGTACTTTCTGGAAGCACACATGAATGTGCTGTAAGAGACTGCATCTGATAAAAGACAAAGAGAGGAGGAAGAAGGGCAAATCACTGATATTCAGCCTGATTGCCCCTGTGCTGCAATGTCTAGTTCTGCAGCACAGGAGGACAGCAGGGGTTGATTTCAGCAGAGATTTCAATATTCTGCGCCATAGATGGTAACCTTGTAGCCAGGTAAGAAGGATATGGACTAGACGGATGGACAAGAAGGGACGTAAAAATTGGCCAGACTATTGAGCTTAAATGACAGTGACTTATATTTCACTGTCTACCCAGGAGCCAGTGGTAGGTGATGCTCCTTGGGGATTGATACTGGGGCTGGTGCTCTGTGATACCTTCATCAGTGACTTGATGGGAAGGGATGTACGCTCAGCAAGGTGGCATGAATTAAGGGGCGCATGGGTAGGCAGAAGAATAGGGGGAATGTTCAGGGCAGCCTCAACAGGCTGAAAGAGTATAAGCATGAACCTAACTGGAAGAACAGCCCAGGGCCATGGAGAGGGTTAAAGGTCCAGAGTACATGATATGTGAGAGGAATCTGAGGAGACAGGCTTGGTTGAGCCTTGAGAAGAGCAGACCAAGGCGGACTTCACTGCTGTTCTACCCTGCCTGAAGTGGAAGGTGCAGAGGAGGTAAATCCAGGCTCTTTCCAGTGATACACCGTCAACTAGGAATGGTTGCAGTATGGGAAATGACAGATTGTCATGAGGAAAAAGACGATTACAGTGAGAATGGTTACACACCAGAAAAGGATGTCCAAACTTGTTTGGAGTCTCCATTTATGGAGGTGTTCAAAGCTCAGCTGGGCAACCTGCTTTCCTCTGATGGTTGCCCCCCTGCTTAAACATCCAGAGTCCCTTCCAATCTAAATCATTCTATCATTTTTTTGAACTAATTTTCCCTTCCCATTAGAAATAATTATTTAATCAAATGATAGGTCCAATCTGTCACATCTCAATATTGGGTGCACTTTGCAGGGTGACACCAACCTAAAGAAACTCCTAAAGGAGTGCAGCGGTTGTACAGCCAAGCTTTAGCACAACTTCATTTCATAGTAAAGAGTACTACTCTATCTTAGTCACCTGTAAGTGCCACTAAACATAAACCTGCGCAAAAATGATATATAGCAGTGAATCTCAGAAGACAGCTTCTCCCTGTAAAATCCGCACATGACACATTGTCGCCAGAGTTATGAAGATGATAGTAAGTCTTTTTTCAGACTGATAAACTACACCGGTTGTAGCTGAAGTATTATTCAGTTGATTATCAGCATCCTACAATGGGGAAAACTCAGCTGATACTACATATGTCATACTGCAATATATAAAGCCCAGCTCCCTAGCTTGTCTTTACATTATATTGCTTGTAATTGTTGATGAAGGAGACCACTGGAAAAATTAACCAGATGTATCAAGATGAGACCCGTTATTTTAACATGCAGAGTTGCATATTTTAGAGTATACTCTATCTAACAGAATTGCTCTGTGATCAGGTTTTTCTGATCACAGGAGCCCAGAACTCAGCAAGCAGCATGGCTGCCCAGGTCCACTCTAGCTGACTTCTTCAGTGACACAACACTATCTACTGGTTTTCCTTAAGGAAAACATTGTCAGTGACATAGGGTCAAAATTGCTTCAACTGAAGATGTGTTTGAACTACAACTGTCTGCAGGAAATCCCATTTCACTGACATTTATTTTATTAGAAGGATTTCCCTTGATTATTTTTTCATCTGTAGTGAAAGAAGACATCTCCCCAGGGAAATGTGGGCTTTCTAGGAGGAGTGGGTTTTCTCCCCTCAAATCCTAGTAGAGAGAAAATTCTTCACAGATCCATAGACACCAGTTGAAGGGCTATTGCTCTGCAGAAAGAGACTCAGTCCATCTTCCTCCAAGGGCAAGAGCCGCTCTCACAGAAATTTGTTTAAACTACCTGTAAAATAAACATGGCTTTAAACTGTCAGCACCATAGGTACTAAATCAAGAAAGAGGACAGCCATTGCTAGGAAAAGTGATTTTACAGTCTATGAAAATATTGCTTGTATCAGGAAACAGAATATGTTACTTAATTGTTGTTCTCTTGGCTCCCTGCTCATCTCACTGCCAGTTGCCTGCTGGACCCAGCAGTGTCCTGTCCCTGCTGCCTCCTCCATTGTGGTCTGAAACAACACCACACTTTCAAAACAGGGATGTAGGATGACAGCGCAGTTGCTCTTGCCCAGATTTTCCAGAATGCCTGTTGCCTGTGGTAGAAGAGGGGGTGAACATGAGTGCAGTTGTTGCCATAGGGGTACAGTGATGAATTCATGTGCTGCAACTGGGAGAGGTGGCTCCAAGGGGAGGAATGCATTTGCTGTCTGAAATGCAGTATGAAGCAATATGGTCAGAGAAGTTAGTGCCCTAATCACATTACTGTGTGCTAGAGCTGCTGGGGAATTATTTAAAATGACTTGAGATTGCAGATGAGAAAAGCAGCTCTGGCGGAGTAGCCTGAGGAAGAGACTGTGTGTCACGGCTGTCAAACTTCTCCTCTTATACCAGGTAAAAAACTGAAAAAAACCCTGAAATAAGCACAGCTGCCAGGGGCATCTGTCAGAGGACAAATGTGACCCAGGTGCCACCACCTGTGTGGTGACTAGCAACCTTCATCCTTCCCTGTGACATTGAGGTTGCAGGGCTGTGAGAGCCAGAAATTGGGAGGAGTTGCTGATGGCTGGAAACCCCCAGGTCTCCAGACCCTGGTGCCTGAACAATATGGATACAGAAAGAACAAGTCCCTAGGGAGCACTCTATCACATCATGGGAAAGGACCAGGTTTTCCAGGTCCCAATCTGTTATACCTGTGACCCAGGAAAGACTTTCAGAGGTTCCTCTGGGCCCTGGTTGCACTGTTTCTGAAGTAAAGATGACAGTATTTTTGACATATGATGCTAAACATCTATGTGAGTGTGGCAGCTTGAAGATTCTCAGATGGGAGGGGAAAGATGTTATTTTTACTAGACTTCAATTGCACTGTAAAGACTTTATAAAGGAGGCACCAGGAAAGTAAGAACAAGAATATTTGCTTTCTAGAAGTTACCTTGCAGAGCAATTTTTCTTCCTACCAATGCTGACATCCATGAATATTTACTAATCCAGGATGATTCCGTAACTGTGAGTGCCCTAAACCACTCAGGAGATTTGAACTGCTCCTGCTTGTTCCCTTGAGCAACTAAAAGCACATGCAACTGAGTATTTTTCTCGGGACATGATAGAATTAGTAAACCATGTGCAAATTATTTAACTATCATTATTTACTAATAGAATTTCAGAACTCTACACACATACACAAAAGAGGGTGTAGCACCAGCTCTAGTGTTCAAATAACAACATGTGAATTAGTAGAAGACTAAAGCACCCCTTACTACACACCATTAAAAAAGAGAAAAAAAAAAGCCCATATCATACTATACCAAAAAATATGTTACCTTTCATGCTCTGTGTTCTTTCTGATTCTGCAAGGGCACCAAGATGTGGCCCCCCTGAGTGAGAAAGGGGCCCTGAGTTACACCTGTATAATGTGGTATTTACGGTAGTGTATTTTTATGCATTTTACAATACTCTCAGTGCATAGTTTACTTGTTTCAGGCTCTGTAAATCCCCTATGGTTGTGAAAACACAGGAGAGAATAGCATTATTTGTATACAGAGATATTATTAGGAGCACAATTAATGAGAACAACATTATGGGTAGGAAAGTGGAGACTGAAAGAGTACTTCCTGAACAGGGACCTAATTTGACTGTTCATCTCCCTGAGGGACTCTCCTGATGTGAGCACAGGCAACTTCATCCCTCAAGACAATGAAAATTGAGAAATCCTGGGAAAGCAATTTTTACACAGTGTGTCCCTCCTGCTGGGGAATGATATCTGAGGTTCCTGGGGACAACTGCCTCCCTGCCCTAGAGCAGTGGCAGGGATAGCCAGTGGCACCCATATGCCTGCTCTGAGCCTGCCTGCAGCCCTGGTAGAAGACGGGCCGAGATGGGAGAGGAGTCAGCATTCAAAGGTAATCACTGATAGTCAGTGCATTATCAGGAAGGCTGAGATATCAAGTCACCATGGATGCAATTTTTTGGATTGAAAACTGCCTGTTGGTTACTTTCCAAAAAAAAACTGTATCCCTCAAAGGACCCCCAGTATTCACAGGACACTTCTCAGTATGAAGGGGGTTATTTCAGTTCTAATGTGATGTTTATGGCTACTAGAAAGCAAGATGAAATAGCATACAATTAAGTACCTTTTTCCTAGTAACTCAGAAATATTGATGTACTAGTTCAAGGTCTACAGAATCCCAAAGAAAAAGCAATGATGGAAATAGATGGAAAGTCTGACTAATGCTTTTTATGGAAGTTTGTATGAAAGGGAATTTGCCATACCCTTAAAAATTGTGAACTGTAAGAACAAAAAAATAACACTGAAGGTATTGTTCTCATATACTTCCATCCAAACTCATAATGCATGTGTCAAAACAAGTCAAATAGCTCACCATCAGGACAATCCCGTAGTATTCTCCCAATACTCATAGCCAAGGTACTCTGAAACAGATTTCTAAGCTTTTCTTCTGAAAAATCAGCCTCTGCTCTTTACAGTCAGCTATCATCCTTGTCTTTCAAGTGCTGATTCAGTTGCAGTAAGCAGGAAGGCTGTTTCAGCTTCTGCTCCACTGCTGTCAGGGCAGCAGGTTTCTGGGAAGTGGCTGCACTCTGGGTCGTGTTATTGATTCACCTTGGCAGCAGGTGCTTGCACTGGGCACTACTCCTTGATGGGCAGTGGCAGGGATGTGGTGTCCTGCAGGGGACAGGCCTCCTGACCTTGGCACACTGTGCAACAACCAACCTTGATGTGACATGCAAAGCCTTCCATTTCTGATTAGCGTGTAGTCATGTGCACACCATCGGTTAGACTTTTAAGAAGATGCCATCAAATACAGGGAAGCACTTCTGCAGCTGAGTAATTGAATTCAGAGCAACCCATTCCTGAATGGAAAATTAATAACTTGGCAATCTCAGACTTTACTTTTATTAACTCTTTCACTAACATTCATGAAATGACCCTTTTAAATTTTATTAAATAAAGAAACCTCTTAGGACTTGTAAGACCTGTGCATTTTTACAGTTCATATGAATATCAGAGTCGTGTCCATATTTCATATCCACCATATTTGTCCTAGAAATGTCCTAAAACACCTACGTCTAAGACAAAGAGTACCACTTACAGTGAGCACTCTTAGCAGAAAGCATAGACATCATCCAACCTGGATAATTTCAGCATAGACTGACCATATAGAAGTTCACAGAAAAAAAAAAGTTATGAGTCATGTCGCAGTAATGGATGAAGTGGGTAAATATGCCTTGGTTGCCATGAACACGGTAACTGTGTTGCCAGTACTGTCACTAACGCAGTAGTAGGGAAGTCATTGTTCAACGTAGCATTTAAACACCTCAGATGAGCAATGTGTGTTTGGAAAAACAAACCAAAACCCTCCAAGCTCTTACTTCTTAATTCACAAGAAAGTTGACAGAAACTTAAGAAGTTTTCTACTGCAAAAATTGTTCAAAGCTCTTATTTTAGTATTCAGATAGGTCCTACCATCTTGCTAAGCATCCTTTTTTTGTCTACTCTGTACAACTAAAGCTGATATAGTAACATGGCAAATGAGTAAAAATATGTATAAAGGTAGTAAAAAAATAAATTGCTTGATTCACTCTCTTGGAATTTATTCCCAACATTTATAGCAAACTGAATAATCAAGTGAGTAAAGCTGTACTTCAGACTCATTATAAATTTAACACTAATCTGATTACAGAAATAGTTCTTTTTCAGGGGGAGGTAATATGTTGACTGAGATGTAAAACCTGAATATACTGGAAAACAGAAATATATCACAAGAAAACATATATCTGTGCTACAGATTAATTACAGGGAAGCACATAACACATGAAAATCCCCTCCCAAACATGCAAGCTGAGCTTGAAACGAGAGTAATCCTCTTTGTCTGAGACATATCACAGCAGGAACTCCAGAGAAAGTGGTTGACATGGTTGTCTTCATCAAGCGATCTCACAGCCAGAGATTCCTCACAGCACACCATGCACATCACCCCGCTGTAGCAAGACTGCCCCTTATGGCTTTGGCAGTGATAAAGGAGAACTGTGCCAAACTCAGCAGGTTTTGTTTATAGGATTTCTTCACTTTTAGATTTGGGATTTTTGTTGGTTTGGGGTTTGGGGGTTTTTTTTGACCGTTGTTTTAAGAAACCTCAGACATCATACAGAAGTNGAAATATATCACAAGAAAACATATATCTGTGCTACAGATTAATTACAGGGAAGCACATAACACATGAAAATCCCCTCACTTTCCCTTTTTGAAAAAAAACCCAAACATGCAAGCTGAGCTTGAAACGAGAGTAATCCTCTTTGTCTGAGACATATCACAGCAGGAACTCCAGAGAAAGTGGTTGACATGGTTGTCTTCATCAAGCGATCTCACAGCCAGAGATTCCTCACAGCACACCATGCACATCACCCCGCTGTAGCAAGACTGCCCCTTATGGCTTTGGCAGTGATAAAGGAGAACTGTGCCAAACTCAGCAGGTTTTGTTTATAGGATTTCTTCACTTTTAGATTTGGGATTTTTGTTGGTTTGGGGTTTGGGGGTTTTTTTTGACCGTTGTTTTAAGAAACCTCAGACATCATACAGAAGTGCCTTCAGGGACATGGACATAGATCCATATTAGCTGGGGTGAAAACCACAGAGTTAAAGCTGGTAAGGGGTGAGGTGTTGCTCTTTTCAGCTGGTCAACTTCCACCTTGGTGTGAATGGTGCCCTTCGGCTTTGGGCACAAAATCAGACCCTGCTGGTGGCCTCCACCTTAGGGTGTGAAATGAGATTGCACTGTATGTATGCCTTTCCTGCAGACCCCATGCTGCCTTGTGGGCAAACAGGTCTACATGCTTTAGAGGATGCCACGGCTCCAGCTATACACACATCCCTCCCAAAATTTTCTTACTCAGTATTTTTGTTCAACAGCTGCACTTGGTCTCTCAACAGTTTTGAGCAGTGGCAGCACCCTTACAGTTTGAATCCACCATTATCATAGGCTGGGCAGAGAAAGAAAGAAACAGGAACAGCTTTGAAAATGCCAGCATGAGTGGACTATACCTTCTGGTCAGGTGGGCAAAAACAAGCCTACTTCCTTTATGCCATGCTTCCTTCAATCTTATACTTACTGCATTTTCTATCAATTTAAGTATATGTATAAATACTCTATTTACCCTAAATCACAGTTATTTTCAATCCCTCCAGTGTTGTGAATCCAAAAGTCCTGTTTGTAGGCTAGGAATTCCTGCAATAGTGTGGGAATGTATAAGGACAATCCAATCCAGGATAGCTCAGTAAGGCATGGTGTGGCTCATACTCCTGAATCAAGCATCACTGTGTTACATCTGTACAGCGCACAGCTTGGCTCTGATGTACACTGGAAAACAGTCCTCAGACACCTAGCAAGAGTGCATCACAGACAAAAGACTGGGAAGTGTGCAAATCAGATCAGAATGAGGATAGCTCAGATCACAGATCTGCCAGCTGACAAGGAGGCAGCCTAGATGATGACAGAATATAAGCTTAAAACCTCAACCCAGTTAGATGCTGATAGACATGGAGCAATCTCCAGAGAAACTGAAATGGATAGATGCATGGCAGCATCACTTTGAGAATCCCAGTCTCTTTTTTTTGCAGCGCAGAAAAGGAGGAGAAGATAATATAACAGAGTAGAGAAGACTACATTCATTAAAGCATTTCTCTTTCTGCTCTGCATTTTTCAGACCTCAAGGAAATCTCTGTCAGGGAAATCTTTTGGAAAGTATATTTCATGTAAGAGTGGGAAAGAGGCTGCAATTTCACAGTAAGGCAGGATCTGATGATCTTCTATTAGATGCTATTTAGCTTAAATTATCTCATTAAATGCTCTTCTTATTATTGTTCATTGTCAAGCAGCAGCAGATATCTGGGTACTGCTGCATGGTTCCCCAGAAAGAACCCAGTGATGTAGAAATCTGTGTATATTTTTAGTGTAGTATCTTTTAGTTACACATTTACTGTGGTTCTTGAGTACTGGATCACAGCACATGAACCAGGCTGGCTTGCTTGCTTTCTTCCTTCCTTCCTTGCCTCTTTCTTCCATCTCTTCCTGCCTGGAAGGGATCATGCCAGTCTCAGGAACTGACTCTTGTCACAGGCCCTCTTCAGAAACACCATCCACAGCTGTTGGGAATCCATATTGCCAGAAATAATCATCCACAGCATGGCTTCCCAAGGCATTTAGATTTTACATACCTGTCAAGGAAGAAAATTCTAGTTTATCCCCAGTTTAAATGCTATGTAAAACTTTGAGGGGTTTCTACCTTAAGTAAACATCCCTGGATTTTAATGACACCTAATAGACAGTATAGGAGTCATCTCTTAACCATTCACGTAAAATGTAAACTGGGAAGGACTGAATTGCTGCAGCAGGGATGAGCACCTCTTGGGAAGGGCAGCTGGGCCACCACTCCTCTTTTCACAAGTTGTGATGCACAGCAGGACTCGGTGAGTTTACAGAGCACCTGCAGGAAGGATGCAGATGAAATTTGTTTTATATATCTGTTGTCTTTAGTCCTGATTTGGGCTGGCTACCCAGAAAAATCCCTGTCTCAGGCCTTGCTCTTCATCCCATTGGAGTGCTCAACAAGGTGATAGCAGCACATGTAGCCCTGATGTTTTGCAGGCCTCCCTGGTGTGGGTACAGGGCAAGCGGGAGAAAACACATGGGAGTGAAATCCACCCTGGCATCTGTCAGAATCAGCCTCAAAGGGAAAGATGAGTGTGTCTCTTCCACAATTCTCCAAAAGCAATCATTAATTCAGTCCAAACCAGACCTCACCTGTAAGAAATGTGATTGTTTTGTCAGATGCCAGCAGGAGCCAAATGGGGAAAGCGAACTGAGCCCCATTGCATGCTGCAAAGGAAGTTTCAGTGTCTTGAAGACAGGTTCCACCTGGCCTACACCAGTGTTTCAAGTCTTGTCAAAGCCTGGGGCATAGCTCTTCTACCACATAGTTGTGCCCTCCTGCTGATCAAACCACCTCACAATCACTGGTGTATGCAAAAGATGCAAGAGTTCTTTTGATAGGATTATTTATATTTCTTTATAAACAGGTAAGAAAAGTGAAAAATCAACAGCTACAAAAATCCCATGACAGTAAGTGAGCTAAGCAATTCATCACATTATGTTTTATATTTATAGAGCTCTGCAACAGTACCACAAAGAGCAAAGATAAAAAACAGTTCGTATAATTCACATGTTAATAACCTACATATTCCAGAAAGAGAAAAAAGAGGGAGGATAACATTGCCAGGGCACAGACATGAAAGGTCAGGGCAGATCAAATTGCTGGCAAACATCAAACACAAAAGGAGCACTGTAGAAATTCTATTTAAAGAAGAAAGAAACAACAATAAAGAATTTTAATGAACACCAAGTAAGCATTTTATTTCCCTGAATGAAAAATCAAATGTGCTTTTCAAATGTGTTTATCCTCAGATAAAAAGAAGAGAGAGAGCAAAGAAGTGGTGTCTCTGCAAAACACCAGCCGACCCCAGAGCAAAATGTTGGCTCCTGGGATGGACTCTGAAGTTTCGCAGGACAGAGGGTCGAATCCTGCCTCCTTTCTCATCTTTACCTGCACTTTTTGCTCACATTCCTTTTTTGTATAAATCCCAGGAAGCATGAATGCAGAAAACCACAAGAATGTAAACGTGGTGCTAAGTCATCAGGACAACCTCTGCTTGTCTCATTTTTTGCAACCTGATTTTGTAGAACTGTGTCCAAACTGTCGGCATTGCTATTCATCTCACAGCTGCACTTCAGAACTTTCACCTGCAAATGGGATTACAAATGCAATCATTAGTACAGATTCCCCAAGAAGCTTTCACAGTATTACAATTAGATTTCCCTTTCTAGCAGCATCTAAATCAATATGATATGATTAGTTACTCTCGTGGATTACATGCTGCTGTACAAAACCTTCACACACAGAAATCTGAGTAATTTAATCAGGCAGTAATGGATTCTGGGAATGCTCCCACTGTCTAGAAACTTGAAATCATTCTGTCTCTGTAATAATTTGCCATTATGCACCTGAAGCTAAATTGCCTGACATACCTGATAGTGGACAGCAGTGATTAAAACAGGTCGCATCTCATCAGCCAAAGTGGCAACTCCCTCTGAATTCACTTTGAAAACTGATTTTGAGGGAGGAAAAAAAATCACTTTTAGTTGGTTTTTGTGAGTTATAACTTAAGTTTTAAGCTGTCTCTTTAACTACATCTATGCATATATTTGTGTGTGTATGTGAGAGAAACAGAGAATATAAGTGCTATCCATTTCTCAGCGTTTTAGTCAAGGCAAAAGGAATATATGAACTAATGCTCCTGGGAAAATGCAGCAGACCAAGGCAGAAATGAGCACATAATTTTATTTCTCTGAAGGTGCTCAGCAGTGCTGAGCAAGATATCAGGAAGCAGGAGCCTTTCTGGAAGGGTCTGTAAAACAAAGTCCTTGGCTGCCATTGTCAGCAGCTCACAGGAGAGAGCAATGCTGTGTGACAGAACCTGAGCTGCTGTTAGCTGCTTTTCAGGAAAGGATTTGCACCTCATGTTTCCCCAGCCTGGGTAAACAGCTCAGCCCCACACCTCTGAGCTGCAGCAGCAATCTTCTCCAACCATCCTGGGATTGCAAACATCCCTGAAAAACAAACCCCTGTGCTCGGCACTGCAAAGGAAGCTGACAGTGGTGCAGGGAAAACACACAAAACCCACATATGGAGGAATAGCTACAGCTTCATTTGAAAAATTTGGCCTGTGTATTTCTAGGCAGAAAATACTCAGAAATGTGCTGCTGTTCATCTCTTATCCTACCAATGTGTAATAGCTTATGTCTAAGAACTACGAGACGTTATATTACTGTTGGGGACATTCCTTTTTCTTACAACACAGGTGCATTGAAATAGCCCTGACCCATGGTGCCTGGGGACTTCTGCTTTGGAGGAGGATTTTTCCTATAGTAAATTGATATTTCAAATAGACAATTGGCAAGAAAAGAAAGAAAAATAGCTATCCATGGAAACTTTCCTAAGCAATAATTGCCAGTGAACTCTGCCCTCATTATAAAACTCTATATAGCCTGATATAAAAAAAGCCCCATGATGCACATACACTTTTCACCTCTGTATTCCCCATAATAGTCTATGTTACTCTGTTCAGATATGTTAACCAGCGGCAATGTTAATCTACATCCTTTTTAGGGTATGATATGGTCTGTCTGCTGGCCAGGCACAGTGTGTGCCAGAGCTCCCCCATGCCTGGAGGCACCATGGCACCCTCAGTGCCACACGCTGTACCCTGAGGCACTGCCAAAACCCTGCTGGCACAACTGGACGCGTTAGTCCTCCTGACAAGCAACTGTTAGACAAATCTCTTATTAATTCCTTGTTGAAGGTCCTGAAAGAAACCCAAAACATTGGTGCTGGTGACATTTGAGCAGGGGGAGGCAGGTGCTGCCAGGCAGCCGGTTGTGGCTACCTGCCCGCTGAACCTCTGCAGTCTGCAGCCCACCATGGAAAGAAAGGGCTGACATTTAATGTAGCCTGGAGGTTGGACCACTGCATTACTATTAATAAACAATAAAGCTATTAAGGCATATTAAAGCTTGGCAATGAACTTGTCAAAATGGATGATCTATAAATCAATATAAACAGCAGTGACAGGCAGTAATTGAATTCCAGTGGTTCCTCAGCACATGTTAGATATGAAGGGACATGACACACTGAAAATATAGTAGGAAAGCTGAAAAACTGATAGCGTTAATGTTCTCCTGGTGAAACGTGGCATCGCTTTAGCCCTTAATGGGGGTCAAACTGAGAATACGTATTGACTTCTTTTAAAACAAGAAAATGGCTACATAAATCTGAGACTTCCCAAATTAGAAATGGTTGCTCAAAAAGTTCACAGCCGCTCTGGATGTGGTTGCCACAGAGCAGCAGACAGAGCTCTCCTCTGATGGGTTCATTAGCAGAACTTCTTGTTTTACTTGGGTAGGAAGAAGGATGGTTTTGTGCAATCCGGAAAGCCTCTGAAGTTGATTCATCCATTTTCATCTTCCATAAAGGACCAGCAAAAGCCCATTGGGCAGGGGAAGCTAATGCTAGCATGCTGCCAGGCTCGGGTGGCTACATATCTTTCAAATTCATATATAACAAGCCAGGCCTCAAATATCAGCAGAGAATGAAACAATCAGAATGGAAAGAAATTGGTGAAGTCGCAGCAAGCCTTTTAATGGAGATTCAAGTGACAGCAAATAAATCATGACAGCTTCTGTGGATGAATTCAGGGCCTCATTCTTTACTTTCTCTTGATGTGCTCCACTCAGTGAAGCCTTTCTCAGTCCATTTTCACAATAGAGCCCTATGCCACCAGAGTTCAGAAAATGCTGAAATTGAAAGTTTGGGCACATTACTGAGGATTATTTTGTCTATGCCACCTCACTCATGGGCAGAGAGCACCTGGGATTAAAAGTCGTGGGGGATATTTGCATTTCAAGGATCTCTATGGGCACAGAGAGAGAACACTGGAAAAGAAGTATATATGAGTGATGACCTGCTGATAAGGTCCTAAATGATTGAGAGCAGCAGAGCTGGAACAGGGGCTGGTCACCAGTGCAGGATCAGTGCAACAGCCAAAGAGCAGCTGCTGTGATTGGCTTGACTACAACCACTAGGCTGAAGCTGCTGCTTAGCGTGCATAAAGTTCCTATTTAACAAGAGTTAAACTTCATTAGGGCCATTCCACACTGTTGTGCCTTGAATACAGCCTTGAAGAGAGGCATATGGAGGGGGGCGTTTCCTGGGAGTTACTCTGTTTAGACACAAAATTTAAAGCTAAAATGGGAAAACCCTGTACGGAACAAATCAATGAGGTAATATTTTTTCCTTTTAAATAGAATTTATTCTTTGAGGTCAGCCAAGACTCATCTGACCTATCTGATGTGCATTCTGCCTTCAGATTTGCTAAGCATGTACTGATGTAACATGAAAGGTTAAGGGAGCCTGTGATAAAAGGTCTAAAATCTTTAGATGATCTGTAGAAATTCAAGACATGCATCACCCTTGCCTTGTATGGAGACCGTTGAAGTAGGTCGCAAACAAAGCAATTTTGCCTGTGGTGATGTTGAGGGTGCCAGTATCCAGCATCCCTGCCAACTCCTATCCACTATCTCCCCCTATCCAGTCCTAAACTCATCCATTACTCTCTGTGTGTTTGCCTTCATGTGCCTTTCAACCTGCAGGAGCTGGGAAGCATGTTGTACAATAATAGTACTAGCTTTACTCAACAGGATAGTGCTGACACATTGACCAGTAAAACAGATGAACTTGTCTTGACTTTTTCCTGCATTTGCATCATTCTTAATTTTTCTCATATGGAGGTTTTTTACTGTCATGTAAAAGGTGAGAATTTAGTCAACTGAATGAAGCGCTGATTAGCTGAGTATTATAATTGTGTTTCATGTACACCTACTGCTTGTATGTCATAGCTCTCCAAATTCCCATTATTCTATTAATCTAGGTTTTATGGTACTTCAGAGTTGAAGTATCAAAAAACTATGATATAAGTGGAAAAAATCACAATGGCAATTTACCAAAGCACTTACACGGGTTATTATGAAAACAACAACAAAAAAACAGAACAAGGGAGCCTGTTTGCAAAATCCAGAGAGTCTGATCACCTGCAAGAACAAGAGAAAAACAGATATGACATGGCAATATCTGGCTTTCCAACACTGCCTACATGTAATCATGCTGGGTTCAGGGCTATGCACTTGTTCTTCAGTGCAGATGGAAGAAATCCAGCTCTTTCCATTCAGATTTCTTTTCTCCAGCATCTGTGGGGGAGGAGAAGCAGCCTGCTGTGAGTCTGTTAATACACTATTCACATTTCCATTTGTTGTTTTCTCAGTCACGACACTCAGAGAAGGGTTTTGTACCATAAGAGAAACCTTTACTCCCCAAATACTTAACACCCCCAAGGATGGTGCAACACAAGCATCTTAGTCACTGCTGTATTTGGATTATGATTCTTGGTAGCATTCAGCCCAGCATAATCATACTAGGCCTGTTTTGCTCCACTGACCTTGTACTGCTGTGCAGAAATTCCTTCTACAGGTGCCCTTCACAGCTCCCCATGCCTGGGGCCAGGAAAGGGGCACTTCAGAAAAAAAAATGGCTTAAGATGAAGTGATCAGCATTCAACTGAAGACTCACCAGGAAACTTAATAAATCTATCTGAGCTTTATCTGTACTTGGAACAAAACCAGAAAACAAGTTATTTTTTAAGAGAATTCACTACCTCGTTTACTTGTGAAATAATCACCTCCTTGCAGGGTACTAGACAGAGGATTTCCTGAGGGATCTTGGTAACAAGGAAGTCACTAGGAACCATTCCAGAACTGTAGTTCCATAGGCAAAGCAAGAGCTTTCCTCTTCCATCAGCCTTAACCCAAACCCTAACCCATTTCTGAGCCTGACTGCATCTATCCCTAATCCTAACTGTTCTCTAGCCATATTATTAGAGAAAAATAAAGACTGGATTTTTTTTTTTACTAATGCAAGATTAGGTGGAAGAACTCAAGTCATGTTCAGGGTCAGAGTTGAAAGAAATGCCAGTACTTTCATGGCGATATGGCCAGAATGGGGTTTCAAAAAGGAAGCAGAGGTTTCAGAGATTGTATCAAAGAGAAACACTTTTTATGGGTAATGGACAGAGGAAAACTGTCAGTGTTTCAGCCCCAGTTAATTTAGAGTTAAAATTAGGTTTAGGATTAAGAGAAGAATAAAGTTCAGAGCTTTATTTGGAGTGGAGCTGGAAAAGAGCAACAAAAAGAGATCAAAGGATGCAGCAGCAAAATATTTCATGTTCATCTGTTACACTGATCCTTACCAGATACTAGTGAGGTGGTGAGGAATGAATGATACACTGCTTAGATGCATCTCTGCACCCAGCGATGGCTCCTGATAGAGCAAATCACTTCCCAAGGGCCAGGTGCCCTTTCTTCAGCACTGGCCAACACACAAAGCACTGAGATTCAGAAACAAAGGTAGTTCTCTTTCACTATTGTTTAAGGACTGATTACCCACTTTATCTCTGTAATTCCTGGCCAGTAGCCAACACTAGTTCTGGCTCTTGAGTCAGTCACACCATTGTCTTGAAAATACAATACTCAAAAAAGATGCTTTGCTCTAAGTGCCTGAAATGCAGCCTGACAGAAATAAAATAGATGCTACCTAGACACAAACTGTGATGAAGCACATTTCTGGTTACCTCTAGCCTCATTTTTTTTATACTTGTTTAAGAAGAGCAGTGTTTGGTGTCACCAGTCTCTGAAGACTGCTGACCCAGAGCTGCTAGTGCTCACCTGTGAGGTGGTCCAGGTGCAGAGGAGTGGTATAAGGCTTCTTTCACTGTCTGCATGGCTGGTCCCACATATCAAACACGTACTGACAAAAGTAAGACACTTGATTCCTGCCAGCAGAAAGCACTTGCAAGCTTATTGTTCCCTAGACATGCGGACAAATAGCTATTTACTGTGAAACGCAGACTCGTTGTAAGAAATTAAATGCCTTTGGTGGTTATCAATGTAAGAACAGTGTCCTCTTGAGATGAGACTCACAGATTCTAGGAATTGCTTTCTGCTTTACATTTTGACTGAGTAGCCAAGTCTGAGCTTAGAAAAACATACAGCTGGAAGAGCATCCTTCCCTTCCTCTCCATGATTGCTAGACAAGGGAGGGGGAAAGCAGTCTGAAACCAACGGTGGCAAAATCCTTGGGAGGTTGTGCAAAGCTATCTTTTTGATTATATAATGTCTCTGCAAGCCCTTTGCCATTAAAATATGATTAAAAGCAGTGGCCAAGAGGAGTTCACCTTTAGAGAATGGCACTTACAAGAAATCACTTCCCAAACAGATAGTTTCCTGCATCCCTAAGATGAAGAGTAGGTTTGATGGATGAGAAGGCAATATTAAAATGTCTCCTCTCATAAGAAAACAGAATGAGAGCAATCATCAAAATTTATCAGCCAGAGAGGAATAGAGTGTTTTCTTGGCACTAAAGGGACCCAATACACTAAATCAAAACAGAACACAGGCTCACAGAAGAAAGAGACAGATGCCTCTGCCATATAAATATCACATAAATGAACTTTCTGGAATGGGGATCCTATTTAAGCACACACCATAGTGACATCTGAGAAAGGCATAACAAAACAAAGCAGATCGTAAAGTTAGTATTGGCACTGAAACTGCAGCAATTTTTTGAAGGGTAATGGCCCATCTGCCAACCATGTTTGGGAGTTACAGCTTTGATATTTTGGACCTACTTCTTTACAAAACCCCAATGTAACCCCTGAAACCCCTTGTAACACCTGAATCAACCCATGTATTTGTAAGTCATCCATTTTTAGTTCATTCAGCCCAAAATATAGTCCAGGCTCATCAAAATCCTGTCTCTCGAGATCAACAGGTTCTTCCTGGTGAAAACAGAAATGATCTTTGGTTCAAAGTGAGCTATGTCTCAGGAAGCTCCTGCTATACCCACAGCAGAAACGATGCCCTGAGACTGCCAGGCAGAATGCCTGCTTGGATTGGCCTCACTGCTTTCCTGCCATGCACGCAGGCTGTTGGGATGGGGCAGCCATTCAAACCACCTCTGCTCTCTTGAGTTAAAATACATTGCAGTCCTCACACTAAGCTCCTCAAAAAGACAGTTAGGTTATGGTACTTTGTTAATACATGTAGTATTCCTTTCAGTTCTGTATGTAAGCCTACATGAGCTTCAAAGGTTCGACTTTTCAGTTTTCTGGAGGTAAATATCTACATTTTGTGTTTTAAGGTCCCTCATTCCCATTTTCGAAGGTTAGTGACTTTGGACATGGCTCTTCCTGAAGAGTTTTAACACCTCTTTTTTGATTGTATGTCAAATAGAAAAGCATAACCATAAACTTTCTTTTATGAAGACAAATTGAGTCTTCAATCAAATTAGACTTGAGCCCAAGCATTACTATTACATGGCTGCTGAATGCAAAATATAAAACATGACTTCAGTTTCCTAATAAATACAGACTATGAGGGGCTTCCCTGGCAGTAGAGGGGCAAAAAGAAATAATGCAAAGGCCAAGACTTTGCAAGTGCTACCAAGGTGAAATACTTTGGGGAAGAATGGCTTGGTAGTCCTTCATGTTAGAATAAGCTCTGAGAGCATGCAGGCATCACTGAGTGACGTCAAATACAAACCTCTGCCTTAGGAAGGGATGAGCTGGTATCATAGCCACCTATGTTAACCTCAGCCCTGACACTGATTAGCCTTTTTCCCACTCCTTGGAAAACAGTCTGCAAATAGCATCAGGCCTGACCTACTTCTGCCTGCTTAGCTGCAAATTTTAGTTATCATGATCAGATCCTTTCCATGCTGGATTTCTTCCAGTAAAATGTTGGATTTTTCTTCCTTGCTCTTCAGAGGCATTTAATAAGCCCAATGTCCCAAGATGTGCTCCTCTGACCTGGGAAGGAGAGAAAGAGATGAGCTGTTGTGTGGGAGGGCACCCAGTGGGCTGCAGTTCCTTGGTGCCTGTGTGGTCATGGCATCAAATGAGTGGCACTGGTGGAAAGGAGTGATGTTAGCAATGCATGGCTTGCATATCTGGGTGAAGGCAGACTGCTTTTCACAGGCAAGGAATGGCTTTGTAAAGAGACATGGAAACTTGAGCAACATGCTTGACGGTATATTTACTCAGTGAGAAGTATTATACAGATGTCATGTGTGTTGAACTCATTTTCATGCTCTGAAGGCTGAGAAGAGCTGGATTGAAGAGAAAAGGTCATCAGCTAACTCAAGAAAAAATCTTATTGCTGCAGCTCGAAAGCACTGTCTTGGCTTTAACTGCTGAGCTCTGCCTTCTGGGCAAGAATACTCAGGGACAGTTAGTGGAACGTAAAAATTTTGTCCCTCAGCCCTTCCAGGAATGTATGTCACCTCTTTGTCCCAGGCATTAGGAATTAAGCTGCAATTGATCCAGTCATTTGGAGAATTAGAGTAAGAAAATGAATTAATTAGTTTTAGAACTTTGTATTTCCAAAAACTGACTTGCCCATCAATCATTTCTTAATGAGATTTCTCTTTTTTTCCCCTCTACAGTCATACAAATTGAACATCAAATTTAAATGGAGCAGTAACATTACATCCTAGCCAGAAGTAAGGAAAAACCTCCAACTGCTTATCCCCATGATATAGAAACAGCTGTCCCATGTTAATATTAGGATTTTTCCTATCGATAAATAACAGAGATGAGAAAAAAAATTGTCCCAAGTGAAATGACTGAAAAATTCCAAAAAGATTGAGCTACTCAGCCCTTTATTTTCATGTTTTCATAATGTGAGTGTGAATACAAGTGCACACTCTTAATATACATTTTTATGCTATGCTGTGTACCATGCTATATACAATGCTCCATCCTTGCCAGAGGAATGAAGTGTAGTTTAAATTTTTCCTTGCTGCTAAACTGGTACCAAGAAAACCAAAGAAGATTGTCAACGTGTAG
>VYZS01066939.1:8354-21939 GCA_013400695.1 Neodrepanis coruscans | reverse complement strand
ACATCCTACTTCTTCCTAGCAATTAACACAAGCGGCCTTTAATGTATGTGACACCAGGGGACAGCGATCCAGCCGTTCATCACACACAGAGAGCAGCAAACACAGCAGTCATGAGACTCAGGCAGGGCAGTCTCCAGCTCCCAGCATCAATCACTAACACAGCTACTCTGACATGAGCTATATAAAGCAGTTTGCTGGCATGCTGAGGGCTCAGGCAAGGTTTAAAATATCCTCAGAAAACTAACGTGTGCAGATATCCCACAATTAAAAGCAATTTTTTTTCCTATTAATTTTGATTTTTACATTTCCAATCTTTTTTCTTTTAAAGAAAGATTATCTTTTTGGTGGGTTGTGGCTTTTGAATATACTTTTCTTAGATGAGCAGTTGATGAAAACAAAGGAAAATTATTGTTTCCCCACACTCCTTGAGATCACAATGCTTTCTTTGAAAGAATAACTCCATGTTAAGCTGAAACCAAACTACTGGAACCTAATTTTAACTTCGTGTATCTATAGTGTCTCTTTTACTCTGTTCTCAAGCTGGAACACATAATGTGTTTGGGCACAACACACGAATGCAAACTAAAATACATTCTTTGGATAGTGCCAGCAGGACTTTGACTGTGGTTGGAAATCACACAAACACGTGGATGGTCACAGGAGAGAGTCTCCAAAAATACATTCTGTTCACAGAACAAACTCTCCAATTAGACAAAATTACACCCCAGTTATCTGATAGTAAAAAGGATCACACCCAAAAATAAGAGCCATGGCTACAAATGTTGAGCACAAACTGCCTGTGCTCAGCCCAGTCAGAAATCTGATGAAATATAAAATGATCTAGTGGGAGATTTGGATAGTCTTCTATCCAGAGCAAAGAAGAAGAAAATCACATCTATACCTTGATGATCTATATCCATGAAATTGCTTTGTGGTGTGAAATTACCCATTTCCAAATTCATTCATTGGACAGAAAACTCATAGATTCACAAAGAATTGTTTCTTATTTTTCTTGAAATTTTNGAAAATTATTAAATTCAATTATACCAAACTTCTGTCCAGAAGAAATATCTTGGTATCTCAGGAGTATCCATTATCCCAGTCCAGTTTGACAACAGAACTGTTCAACTTGTTTCCCCATGGAACATAAGTGAAAAGCCTGCAGGTATATTTATCATTCACATTTCTAAGGATATACATGGCATTGTTTTTTTCCTAATCATAAATAAAGCAGTTACCCTCCTGCTTTACCCAAGCTTTTCCCAGTATAGGGAATTCATTCACTGATTTTGGGGACAAGAGGATCAGATTCATCAAATTCATGTAAACTACAAGACCAGTCCCACTGGGCTGGTGACTTCCAGAGATTTACATGACAAAGCCTGAAGCCAACAATGTCATTTATTTATCTGAGTCTTTCTGATGCAAAGGTTTTTAAAGAGCCTGTTCTCATTTTATGAGAAAAAGAGAGAGGAGGGACACAACTCTGCTCTGAAATGGTTTCTAGTGTCTCAACTTTTAACTTTGAGAACAACTTCAAGGCCAAACTGTGACAAAAAAATATAGGGTTTCTAAAGAAAATGCTGACAGCCTATAAACTATAAAAGTTATGGAGAACCCTGTAATAGTAATAATAATATCTTCCATTTATATACAGTGCTTTTTCTCCCAAAACATGGCTTAAGCTATAAGTCAAACAATCTCATCTGTGGCAGTAAAAAGGTCTAAAATAACAAGTATTGTAAATTTCTGGCTTAGAGAAAGCCCACCAGTTCAGTTGCTTCTCAGGACTTTATTCCAGTAAAATTGAGTTAAACTAAACAAACAAACTTGGGCAGCTCACCTGCTCACTAATGCAAGGAATAAGTCACCACAATAAAAACATACAGGCCTCATGTATCTGGGTAAATAACAGGGGGGAAAGAGAAAAAGAAGATAAACTTCTCCAGCAGTAAGTAGTAGGAGGGTAGTGGCTCTTCCAGTTTCAGTTAAATCTTTCTGTTAAGCTGGTGACTTCAGCAGAGAGCAAACTTCTCTTGAAGTTACTCCAAGAGACCAAAGTTACAGTAAATAATGATAAAGTAAACCATATGTGAATCCTGTTTGAATCACAGAAATTAAGCACATAGGCACTTGAGGAAAATTGAGGCTGCTTCTTTGATGTATGCTCATTACGATGTCTAGCTAAAACCATGAAATCATTATGAAAAAAAAAGTTTAGACAGAACTTAGTGATTTATTTTGCATAACAGTTTCTTCTCCAAAGATCCTACTAGCAAGATGAATAATAAATGTCTGATACAAATTTATCATGAGAAATGGACACAAACCAAATAGTAAAATAACTGTGGCATATGGGAACCAGCAACTATGTGAGCTGCCCAAGTTGTTTGTAGTTAGCTTTGCTGGCTTTTATTGCAAATATAATATCTATACATAAAGAGCCAACTCCTGGGCTTTGTGAAGTCAGTGGGAACTTTGCCATTGACTTCAGCATGTCCAGAATGTGTCTTGATCAAATCTTTTTTAGAAAATGAGGGTGGGAAATTATTAGGGTTTTTTTAAATATAGGTATTGGAAAAGGAAGACTTACCAGAAACAATATCATCAATTATCTGCCAGTTATTTTCAACCAGTGATGCAGCAATATATCCTAAAATCTCTGTGCCAAGTCTATGTGTCAGGTGCCAACATGCCAAGCACTGAGCACACACAGTTTCACCTCTGAAGAGCCAAGAAGCTAAATAGAACACAATGGTTAAGAACATCCAAAAAAAAAAAAAAAAGAAAAAAAAAAAAGCTGAAAGATTGTTGTGTTCATTTCACAGATGAGAAATTCAAGGCACGGAATTATTATGGACTATTTCCCTTCTTGAGGTAATTCATCAGACCTCTTTTTATTTTATCTAACTGACATACCTACATTTAAATAGTTTTCTCCAAGGTGCAGAAGTAGATTATGCCAGATCCAGAAGTGGTTTTAGATGTCCATTGCTTGGTCAGATTAAAACTGTCTTTTCACTCTCCTTTTGTAATTAGAAATACAGGCTTGATACAAAAGCAGTTCACAAACATAATGATGAAGTGAACCACAGCAGGCCTAACTGAGGGACCATATGTGAGGCAGTAAAAGCGTGGGATAAATATATGAAAATAAGCTTCTTATGCAAATAGATTCATCTTAATATTCATCCTTACAGAAAGCAATTTATACTTTAATTCAGCAACACTCTAGAAAACTGCAGTTAAATAAAAACAAGAGACTACTGAAGCAGCTTGACTGAAGATCATCTATACTTTTTTTTCAGAGAGTTAGAACAAACCAAAGAGCTTGTGAGAAATTAGGTGCTTAGTTGGAAACACAAAAAGCATCTGAATTGCTTCCAAAGCACCAGAACTTCCAGGTGTTGGGTTTTGTATCACAGGCAGGTTCCTGAGAGCTGCTTAGGATGAGGACAGACTTTCTGATGGCTCAGCTTGGTCCTATTTAAAATTGGAGCAGGGAAAGGGAAAAGAAAATGAAGAGTGGTGTATTGGCAGTAAAATGAACTCTACCAAAACCAGATAATTTCCAGTCTTTTTTTCTTATTTTAACTTAGCTCAGAAAACTGGGACACTGCTCCAAAACTGCATGGTTTACTTAGAGCATATCTGAACTTGGCACACAAACTGCATCTTTTTCAAGTTCATGGGAATGACAGTTGCATGAAATTCACTGTAGAGCCTGGTTAGCCACAAACCAGAAATGCCACACGAATATTTTCGTACTGTTTACATCCAGTTCCAACACAAATCAAGAAGTGCGTAGTCCGACACTGTATTTTTAAGTTGACAATAACTTGTTTTGAATATCATAAAAACTTAGGTACTGTTTGGTTCAGAGTTTGAGCAAAAGTTTACATCATTTTCATTTTTATTAATTTTCTTCAAATTTCCCATGCTCTTACAGCCAGTTCTTTAGGACTGAAGAAGTTGCCTTATTCCACAAAACCTTCAGGGTTTTCTGGAAGAGAGAGCTTTAAACTTTACTCCTATAATTTAACTTGACGGTCAAATCCTTTGTTTGCTTTAGGATTTTCTCTACATATCTTTTTTGTACCTTTCCCAGCTTTTCATATAACAGTCATTTGTCTGTCAACTTTTTTCCTACTCTCTGTGTTCTGAGTCACTACAATATGTTGATTTTCTCTAATTAAATACTTGGATTTAAACAGATACCTATTGAAGAGAGGTCTTGTATAGCATTAAGATTTAATAAAAAATCGGGATTAAACAGAAATGCAAAGGTCAGAAATGAAAGAAAGAAAAAAAAAGGATGTTGACAGGACTGAAAATGAACCAATTATTGTCTTGTCTGGTCATTTTTGTATGTGCAGGGTCACCCTCAAATGCTAACAAACAGGAACAGAATTGCATCAGTGGGCATGATCACTGTACATCCTATACAAAGTGTAAGGCAATGGAAAATAAGGACCTTGTTCTCAACTCAGTGTAAGAAAGCCAAAATCTTCTGATTTCAGTATGTTTTATATCAGTTTACAATCACTGAGAACCTTAACCCCAGGGTAATTCATCTTGCAAAATACTGAAGAACTTTCTGTCTTGAGGATTTTCCCCAGGTGCTTCTATCAATCAAGTCATCAGAGTAAGAATAAGGAGATTTGGATACGGGAATTTATCACTACCAGAAAATGAAGGGGAGGACCTGGTGAGGACACTTTGAGCAATTTACTTTGGCTGGGTTTCTGGACACAAAAATTCCACACAGTTTGAAACAGTCAAAGACAAGACAAATCTCATTGTAAATAAGGCCACAGAGACTGTGATTAACTTGCACATATCCAGTTCTAACACCCATCAGTATAAGCTTAGAGCTGCGTGCCAAAACCTGCTGCTTTTCTCAGAAGCTATCTCAGATTAGATAAATGACATCTCATGATTAATTATTTTTAAAAATGTGGGATTTGAAATAAATATCTATTATCTTCTGGAAAAAAAAAAGAAAAAAAGGACCTCTTGTTTTTTAATCAATCTAGATCACTCAATCAACATGAAAGGGCAAATTATAGCTTGATTTTAGGTCAATTATTCTGGTGGAGATCACTTGAATGACTACAATATATTCTTTCACGGGCAGTATTTGTTATTTGAACAGTGATGTTATTAAATTAAAGGATGAAAGATATCTCGGGTACTTCAGGTTAAAAACTCATTGCAATGACTGTTGTTCTACATAGATGCTGTTGTGCTTTTCTAGAATGGGTCTTTCAGCCTTTGAGGTCTGAATCCCAGGGCTCAAAAATAGTTTTGTTGATGTTCATGGAGCCACATCCAAGCTACATTCTGATGTCAGGATGTCAGTGCAGCAGCTTGTAACAGTGAGCCCTCAGCCACACAGAAAGGTGATATCCTTTGGAAAGGGCAACCATGGGGTCTTGCAGGTTAAAGCAATCCATTAGAGCATCAAGTAATTCCTTGATGTGTTCATCTGTATGAGTTGTAGTAAACAGCTCTCAGAAAAGACTTAGTCACAAACATTTTGAGTTGGCCCCCACCACTTAACTCATCAATCACTTTATTATAGCCTCAATTGCAATAAAAAAATGCAAGTCCAGAGTTTGTATTCTGAACTGTAAATTCTCTCTCTGCAGAAATGTTATATCTAAGGAAAAGTAATGCAGAACTCATTACTGAGAGCTGATTATGAGGACTGTACATGATGCTCTGGGTTATTATAATCTGATTAGTATAATAATCTATTTTATCCAGCTCCATGACAGTTCAGTACAGACTATCTTGAATACTTCAGCTGGTTGTGCTAAACCCACGGAGAAGGTCTTCCAATTGCACTGACTACATTAACTTAAAATGAAAATATTTACTGTGTTAAAAATAACCCTTTCAGCTTTTAGGAAAAAAATCCCTTTATTTATATTTATCTTCTCATTCTTCATGTTTTGAGTCATGTCTCGAGATCAACTAAAGAAGGCCTTATTGTGGTGCCAATGATATAAATCCTTGGAGTTCATGCCAATACTTTTATTTGCCATATTTATTGGAACTGACATTTTTCTGGACTCTGTTCACACTATGACTTATGATCTTAATTGGGTTTCATTTGTTTTGCTGTTTAAAATAAATTAAGACCAGGGTGTGGGGGATTTATTGTCCCTCGTGACCCTTATTTGCTAACATTGTGCAATGCGAATTCAGCATTCTAGTTGCTAATGAGTTATGCCATCTTATTAGGAAAGACCTTACCTAGTGTCCTGATTTCACTGGAATAGAGTTAATTTGTTTCCTAGTAGTTGATACAGTGCTGTGTTTTGAATAAGAATAATTCTGATAACATACGAATGTCTCTGTTGTTGCTAAGTGGTGTTTACACAAAGTCAAGGACTTTTCAGCTTCTCCCATCACTCCCTCATCTAGGGGGGCACAAGAAGGTGGGAGGGGACACAGCCAGGACAGCTGTCCCCAGCTGACCCAAGGGATATTCCACACCATATGGCATTGTGCTCACCATGGTGTGGCACGAGGGGGAAAAATCAGATGGGGACCAGTGCTTGGCAACTGGCTGGGCATCGGTCTGCGGGTGGTGAGCAATGGCATTGTGTTTCACTTGTTTTTTATATTCTAATTCTTCTATTATTATTATTTTCCCTTCCTTTTCTTTCCTATTGAATTGTCTTTATCTCAACCCACAAATTTTGCTTTTTTTTCCAATTCTCTCGGACATTCCACTGGGAGAGGGGTGGCTGTGTGGTGTTTAGGTATCTGATGGGTTAAACCATGACATCCAGCTACTTAATCTCTTAATTTCAGAACTACTACATTACACAAACCAGGATTTTCATCTAGACTTATTTCAACAAACTTAAGACACAAAATATCACAATTCAGGAAAAAAAAAAGTAATTTTCCTCTGATACTGTTGACAGCAGAAGTCTTTCCCTTTCCTGATGGTCCTCTACAGGCACAAACTTCCTAAAAAAGGATAAGAAGGAGGTGGCTATGGAGCATCTGCTTTCCAGAGAGCAGGTACTGAGAAGCTTTACAGAACCCCTCCTCTGAGTATAGCCCACTCCATTACTTGGAATCCAGATTAATATGTCTCTGCTGCAATCCAAATACCTCTGAAGTCAAATCCAGTCTACACCACGAGATATAATATTACATGAAATAAAAAGAAAATAAGGTGATACAAAATATTTATGGTGTTACAGTTAATTCCTGCTCTAATTCCTGATATTGACAAATTGCAGTTTTGCCTGACTGAAGCCCAGAAGACTTGTCTTATATGAGATTTTATGCAAAAGTCAATGATGTTCAATTGACTTCTTTTATCAAGGAGAGCACTGTCTCCAAGGAGTAAGCCACTGCATCAGAAATGAAGGCAAAGTCAGAGCATGTATATTTGAGATAGAGAGAAAAGAAAGACTTGCCTAATCTGAAATGCTGAAAGCAGAAAAGCCTTTTATTTATTCTTGACTCCCAAGGCTCTTCACCAATTCTTGGAGCACTGTTTGGGTTCTTCTTCGAGGTCAGAACATTTCAGAATCACATTATGAAGAGTTTTCAAAACACCCTAACAAGGGCTACTGCCTAGTTCTCATCAAACTTGCTCAGCAGAGTCAGGAGTCAGTGTAACAGCAAAGCACAACATTCAATTCTCATGTGGTAAATTGGTGAGGCAATTTTTTCCTTCAAAAAAACCCCTGCCTAACAACAAAAAAATTGCAAAATGCCCTCAACACTTGAATATTGTAGCCTATGTTAAATGCCTTTCTTGTGTTTAGATCTGAAATTGTTCTCCAATAACCAATTTAGTGCTTACTTAACAATGAGGGTCGATTACAATACCCCCTGTTTCTCCTGAATTATCTTGGTTTCTTAATTATTCCCTAAGATTTCTCCCACATGGAATTGCCCATTTATCCCTCTCTGTAACACTTGCCATTTCCAACGAGGACAATAAATGGTCAGTTCATTTAGTTTGCATTCCAAGTGTGGAATCACCTTGTTTGTATGAAATCGGGTGTCAAATGTGCATGTCAGACAAAAGAGGATTAGTATTGTTCTGAGCACACATTCTAGTAAGATAAACAACTCAAAGTGTAGGTTTGGTGTATATCCCCTGCAGAGTTATGAGCAGACTCCCAGCATTCATCTTCTCACTATTTACCTATACAGACATCGTTTCTATGTTCTGACTTCTAATTTAAGAATCAAGTGATGTTATACATTTGCCATTGTTGATATAGACTAGAGCCTGGCATGCAGTACAGAAAATGAAATTTGATTTCATATAGAGAGCAGCAAGAAAAAGAACACAAATGGTCTAATTTTGACTTTTTAACCACATACACCAAACTTCATGGACACATCATCTCAGCATTGACAAGAACTGGAGGTGAATAAAAATGTTATGAAAACACTTTGCTAAACTGTTTCGGCATTGCTTTCATTTAAATTTTTTGTAATTCCTAGAAAATAGAAGAAAAAACAGATCCAAAATATCAGAGATCCACAAAGGTTACCCAAAAATAATTAAAAAAAAGCCTAGTAAATTTAATATTTATAAAGTGCAATATCACAATACAAAAGATGCCCCCCCTCTTTAGGGGAGTTTGGTGCCATTTGGTCTTTAAAGGCAGCAAGCATTTTCTGGTACATGGAACAAGAAACAAAAAGCCAGAAGCTCCTGAAGACCTCCTGAAGTAGAAGATGCCTCTGCCACTGAGCTAAGCGTAGTAAAAAGAGCTGAGGAGTCTGGTTATAGTGACCAAAACAAGGTAGAGTTGTAGTGAGATATTGTAGATTGTCAAAAAAAAAAAATTTTTTTCTTCTTTGATTCAATAACTATCTAGATTTATGTAACAAAACCTTGACTTGTTTCATTTTTGAAACAGAAAATGCTGAAAACATTCAGATTCAATTTCATGTTAAAAGAAATATACATATTCCATATTTAAATACTGGAATAAAACATTTCCATTTCAAAAATACTACACAGGTTTATAAATACTTTGCCAGAGCTATTCAATCCCTTCAGCACAGATGACACCTAATTCAGCCCATCCAAAGTTAGATGTTAGAATGAATAAAAAAGCAGTTCAGGAGAACATCTCCTGGTCATATATCACAGTTCCTTCTGCATCATTTCTGGCTATCTCAGGAGCCTTGGGCCCTTTGCCCTTAGTGATACCCACGAGCCCTGTGCTGCTTTACCAGCCTGGTCCTGCTGCTCTGACCTGGGCAGAGGCCCTGCCCTCACCTCCTGCACAAGGCAGGAGGCACAAAGCCACATCTGGCTCCAAAACTCACCTCTCAGCTCATGAATATCAGCGTTTTTATTATTAAAGAGAGGTGCACTAAAAAAGTTCTTTGGAGCCTGATAAAACAGTGCAGCTGCAAGGCTACTTCTCTTTTCCAAAACAAAAAAAATTAAACATATATTACAAAAAAGAAAGAAAAAAGGTAGCTCCTTTCAGTATAATCTTTCTTTTAAGATGAGCAATCTGAGTAAGATATCTGGCTCAGCTTCGACAGAAACACAAAATTTGTGAGATTTCTTCAACTGTTTTGTGCACACCCTGAGTGAGAGAGGGCATGGAGATCAGAGAACGCAGGTTTGGGGATGACAACTTCATTCTCACTGACAAGGTTTTGCCAACACACTGACACTATAAGAAATAGAAGATGTTGTCAAATATACCAGGAAAAACCCTGTGTCAGTCAAGCAACCCCATATCCCTGAGCAGCCAGGCTGTTTTTTCATAGGCATAGGCAGAGCTGTTGTTTGGGGTACAGAGCAAATGACAGCAGTGTGGTGTTGGCCCAAACCTTTCTGAGAGTCAAGGACATCTTTTCCTGTCCTCTGGAATTTACTGGAAATGGTCTGTGATTCAGCTAGGTTCACGTTTTAGTCAGAGCTGGACTTTGACCAGGACCACTAATATTTTTGGATAATCATTGAGGAAGCAGTAAAGCACAGTCCAATTTCTTAGAAAACAATCAGTTCATGTGAATGAAATGTGTGGCATAATTTTGATGAATTGCCATATAGTTTGTATTATGAATTGTGGACTGTGAGGCAAGAGGGAGCATATTTCTCCCCCATAATAATCCTGCATGCTAAATCTACATTAACATTCCTGAGGAGAAGGTGGCACAGAGACAGAACCGGTCACTTGGACCATACCATTCCCCAATTAATGCTCTCAAATATTCTCCAGATTACTTATTAAAAAGGGAGAAATAGAAGAAATTTCACATTGCCTGGAGCAGAGGCAGAACCTGAATTCTCTTGCACCAAAAAAAAAGAGAATTTTCTATATTTATCATCACAGCCTAAATTCTGAGAAGAGTAAGACCAGTACAGGATGATTCTAAACATCTTAATTTACATGCCATTGTTCACAATTACAAAAAAAAACCACAAAAAAACAGATGAAGCATTTGTTGAAATCAGAATACCGTGTTTTACATCCCTTCTTTGCAAATGTACATAACTTCTGCAGGAGGTAGTGAATTGGGTATTGTGGATTTTTTTGTCCCTGTTTGTCACCAGGTCCACATGTAACAACATGGAAAATAGAAACAACAAATAGCCAAGTTATTAGTATGCTGAGATAAGAGTCATGAAAGATAAAGTATATCATTCATATCCTTCAAAATTTGGATGCAAAGGTTTTAATGGAAACACTCTCAATGCCACGTATTTATTTTGTACATAGCAAATCATATTAATACGATCAAATAACCCATTTGTCTGAAGAAGTGTTCCTAAGAAACATCCTGAAATTATTTATAATTTGTAATGACAGAAACCGTCCCCCCACACCATTGTTTTAGTGTGTGGAGAGATGCAAAGAAGCAAATATCCTTTATAGATGGGAGGCTATTGCTCTTCTGAGTAATTTCTTGCCTTTTTGTTTGAAGTGTTTGCTGTTATGCTCTAAACAGCAGATGCAGATGTTAATGGAAATGGCTAGTTGTGTAAAAATAGAAATGTTTCTTGAGAAACCTTCAAGGGAAATCTATACCCTGCCTGGGAGGCCTGAAAACTCTGATCTGCAGGAGGAAAGTTGCAGGTTGATGACAAAACAAGAGCACCTTGGTGGCCTTCCCCCACCATTCCTGATGGAATCATGTTATCCAGGGGCCAGTAGAGCTCCACAGATGTGCTCTGCCTTACAAACAAATGAGTGAGGTGCCTTGGGAACAGGCCCTTTAATGAATGAAACAGATTGCATTCTGTTCTGCCGCAAGGAAATAGATGCCTGAGTGAACAACTGACATCTTTATTTGCATATATTTCCAGTTCTTCCCTTGCACCAGGCCCCTGCCACCATCAGCACAAGACTGGTTTCTCCAGCTGCTGGAGCTTTGTCCCACAGTCTCCATGATGAAATATTTCAGGATATGCAGACAGGCCTTCCTTGCCTAAACATCTCCTCTCACCTAAGGGGAAGCGGGGACTGGTATTTGGTGAATGTCTGCCACAGACAGTTAAATTTAAAGGGTTTGGCCAGAAATAAGAGGGAGAATGATGGATGTCTTGCTGTCTACAGGTGAACCAGAGTTGTGGCTCAGTATATCACACAAAACTGCCAGTTCTTTGGCAACTACATTAAAAAGAAACACAAGCAATAAAAAAAGAGGTTGGAGTAGGGCCAGTGAGAATTTTACAAAAAGGTGCAGAATGTGCCTTTTTGTGACATCCCAGAGTTATATTTCTTAGGGCTTCCTTCTCATGGAAAGTGGAGAATCCTCTCACATTGCAAGGGCTGGAAAAAGGCAAAACTGGTCCAGAAAAGTTGTCCTGACTGTTTTTCTTTCTATGTTGCTTTTCACAATACAGATGGATAAACAAAGAAGCAACAGATGTTCTAGTGCCCATTTTCAAAGTCAAGAGATTCATATACCCTGAGAGACTAATAAGAACTGCAGTCCTTATGACTAATCCTTCCACACCATAACCTAGGTTGCACGCTCTCTCTTATTTTCCCAGCTTTGTATCTAAGTACTCACCTCCCCTGTCCTTTTTAAACCAATAAAATAAAACACATATTTTGCTGCCATACCATATTCAACCAAGAACCTCCTGAGACCAAACATCCTGGAAACACAGTGCAATGTCTGAAGCACTGGAAATCTTAACATTCTTTGTACCTTGAGATGATCTTTTGTTACAGCTCAAAAGGGTGGAAAAACAAAGAACAATACGAATGGGTAATGATTTAAAATTCAGTAATTACCAAGGGGTCTTTTTTTTTCACAGATGTTTTAGTCCAATCTGACTGCCTTTCCAATACACCATCGAAGAATCTCACTCTCCAGCCACAGTGGGTGGTCCAAGAAACTTGTAAAAAAGGCAGGATTATGTCATGGTGAAGAGTGCTTTGTTTTACAAACTCACCCCAAGCAACCTCTTTGTCTCTTTGCAGAACTAATTGGGAAGATCTAATTCTCATGCAACCCCTCCATGGCCTAAGTCCGTACAAGCTCTCCAACAGGAAACAAAAAAAAGCTTTCACCAACCTGTGTCACAAAAAAATTGGGAAAATACATATTCACATTAAAATTATAATATGTCCATATGAAGCACAATCATGAATGGACAGAAAACAATGTCTGAACTGATCTTTTCTCTCAACTAGGAAAATACTCCTCTTCTCAGAGTAGCTAAAACAAGACCAGAGTTGGAACTGACCTCGGTGTCCTACCGTGGCTACAGTGGCAAATGTCAAAAAACTCACCCAGTGGCATCAGAGCATGGTACCTGCATCCTGCCGGAGCTGGAGGCAGCACAGGGTCAGACCATCACATTCAGGGCTGACTCACCAGTCCATGTTTACATCTGCTGCTCCAAGAACGTATTTTGNATCTTGTTCCTGCTCTCACTGTATTTAGGCAAGGCACTTACTTCTGAAGATCTGGGTTTAATTTACATTTGACTGCCACTGCACAATGGCCATTCATGATGAACACATTCAATAAATTTAACAGCCTTATGATGTGCTGTTTCCTGAGATTAGTTCCGTTCTATAGCATCTGTAGACATCTGTAGAAAAATACTTTTTTTTTTTTAATTTGCTCTTTCTGTCTAAAAGAAATTTAATGCCAGTAGCACTGGAACATGAAGACTTATTAATGAATCAAATTCCTGTCTGCTTTGTCAAGTTTTTCATTGCTGAGAGATTCTGACATAATGGCTGGTTGGAATCTTATATCTATGAGTGAAAATAAAGGCACTCAAGAGCCATACTCGTCTATTTATTTCTGCCCCTAAATTTAACTAAGCAAGCATGCTAACTGCTGTCTGAGAGTTACTATTTTGTAGATATTTGCCTGAAAAAAAGCCAAAAATCTACCAACTTAGATCTTGTCCCTATAAGGAATTAGGTATATGTACCATTAAACAGAGGTTACTAAAACGATGCTATTTCTAATTCAAATTAAACATCATGTATATCTTAGTTATTTGTGATATTTAGAAAGCAAAGCTCACTCAAAGTTTAATTCAAACCAAAGCACAGTGTATTACAAGATTATTCACAAGGACAGCCTGCTGTTTTTC
>VYZS01066937.1:0-19426 GCA_013400695.1 Neodrepanis coruscans | reverse complement strand
GAAGAGATTTGCTAAATTGACAGGATATAAAATGATTGTTCCTGCCTGAAACAGCAAGGTTGGCAAACCTCAGCATGGGCCAGTGACTTGGGTTAAGTGAGGAGACCCCAGGAATTGCTCATCATCTCTATTCAGATGCAGAGGTTTGGAGCCTCTCTGCTCCACTGAGCTCAGTAATGAAAGACTTTGGAGCTGCCCGAGACATGAGATCAAATGTCCTGGTTGTTGGAGCCCTGGGAAGATTTTTGATGAGGATTTATTTGGTTAATGATGTTTTCTGTGCAGACATCTCCTCCCTCAAGGGTTATCAGGTGTGATTTCTGTACAAGTGAGGACCTGAGGGGATGTTGAGGAGAGGCTTTTATGCCATGAGTAAAACCAGAGTAACAAGGGAGTGTTTGTTGTCATTTGGCCCAAAGAAAAAACTTGGCAGCAGAGCTTTTCTATCACCTGATATTTTTTGCTCAGGGAAGTTCCAAAGGAGCCTGCTGAGGCACATATTTTCCCCTCAAGTGGCTGAAAACTTTCCATCAAATCCTTTCCTCCTCATTTTAGGAAGAGACTCCCCCTTGGCAGAGGCACAAGCAGATCTGGGCTGGGTTCAGCAGGAGCTCAGAGGCTGCTTTGCCACTGCAGAGTGTCCCAAAATCAGGAGGGAAAGGTTGTCATGAGGAAAAGGCTCATCCCACTGCATCCCTTCCTTCTCAGCTCCAGGAGGATGGGAATTGCTCTCATTCTCCCTCAGCCACCTTCACTCAGGGCTGTGGGTTGGGCAGGCATTGACATCCACAGAAAAACCCTCCCAGGAAATCCATCCCAGGGCTGGATCCCTTCTCCCCTTCCTGGCAGTGCCTTTCCTCCTTCCTTAGGTCTGACATCTGCTATTGATATCAATTTTGATAATTAATGAAGTACTCCACTGGCTGGGGCTGGTCTTATCTCAGCAGTTTCACACTCAAGTCTGGCTGATGCCATTAGTGAGAGCACAGAGGGGATATTTTGGAAGCACCACTGGATTAAGGGACAAGGAAGCTCAAGATCTCCCTGCAAAAAGGCAGCTGGGAAGAGAAGGAATGTGGAAGCAAAGATCTTGAAGAGAGAACAAAACACACCATTCCCTGCAGCTCTGTCAAGTCTCCCAACGTGTTTTTCCACAGACAAGACTCCAGAGGGGACATTGTCCCTTGTTCCAGGAGCTCCATCATGGGAATATTTCACATTTCAGGAGCTTGAAGGATGAGATAATTCTGAGCAACTTCCCCAGAGAAATGAGGGAGAGAAGGGAGTCACAGGCATTTCTGATTTTTTGGAAATGTCCTGGAACACCCTACCAAAAAAATGCCTCTAATTTCAAGCTTCAAACTTCCTTTAAAACTCTCCTTTCCCCAAGACTTTACTGTTGTTTTAAAGTTCTTGTGACCTTTATTTTCTCCCTTTAGTTTCCTAAGTAATAAAACTGGAAGGAGCAATATGGGATTTGGGGGGCTTTTTCTTTTTTTTTTTTTTCCCCTGCTCAAGACAGAATGGAATTTGAAGTCACAAGGTGAAGGAAGAAAGATTTAAGCTGAAGAGAGTCTGGAGCAGTCCTGGAGCTGAGTGATAGCAAAACAAGCAGCCAGTTATTAGGAGACACAAATCACTCAGAAAGATTAAGCACTGAAAATAATAACCATGCAAACCTTGAAGGAAGGGATGGCAGAGGCAAAGGTCATTAATTGACTGCTGAGATTTTGGGCTACAAGTTACAGGGGAATTATCTTTCTTTCTTTTTTTTTTTTAAGCACAGAAAAAAAAATATATCTGGTTCTATTATCAGTGGCACTGTGGGGTGATTGTTATTGTTGACTGTCCTGGGCTCAGTGTTAATTCATTATTCCAGTGGATCCAAAGTCATTCTTCTTCCTGGGGAGTTTTGCTGCTTTCTTTTATTTATTCCTTGGGTGTTTCTCTGGTGGATTTGCTCTCTAACTAAACATGGAGCCAGATTAATAATGCTCAGCAATTAAGAGCTCCAGGGGCTAAATGAAGAATATTTTATCTCCCAAACTGCCCATCAAGTGTCCAGGTAGAAGCAGCACCTTTACACACACAGAGAACACAGGAATAACAAAGCCCCAGACACACTTTGGGGGCCCAGACTGAAAGAATCTCATTTCTATTGTTATTTTTTCAGGTGTTCCTTGAACTTGAGGCTTGGGAATGGCTCAGGAGCCACAAGAATGTGGATGCTCAGGGAGCCTCTGTGTTCTCACTGAGGTCTGAACACTCTCCTCCTGTTTTGCTGAAGAAATTTAGGCCAAAATCCTGGGATTTTGCAAAGCTCTGCCTCAGCTCTGTCCATCAACACAGCCATGGATCCAGGATACACCAAGAAACAAATATCCACGTCCTCCAGACACCTGGAAAGTCTTCCAAGGTCTTCTCTGGATAAATCCCTATTTTATGATGGATTTCTGGGATTTCTTTTTGAACCCTTTTGATCCTGGGATGGGTCATTCTGTTCCAGCTTCACCCAGAGGAAAAGGGAAATACCAGGCACCCAACTGGCCTCACCCTGAGCATCACCCAAACTGCAGCTGAAAACACCCAGGAAAACAGCTCTACATTATATATCAAACCATTTTGAACTGGTTTTGACTCTTCTTAAACTCTTCTGGTTTATTCAGAGCTGCAGTGACACAACTCAGCCCAGAGCTTTTTGCCTTTGCAGTGAAATGAGCTCAGAGTTACAAAATTGTAGAATATCCAGAGTTGGAAGGGACCCCCAAGGATCCTCCAGTCCAACTCCTGGCCCTGCACAGGCCAATTTGAACAATCACACCCTGAAAATGCAGCACAGGGCAGGTGTTTTTAGCACATTTCCTTCCCTGGGGGCTCTGCGCAGAGTAAGGGCAAGTTTTGTGCTTCCACAGGAGAGGAAACAGCAGGGAATTACTCCAAAGCACCTCAAAAACAGCCCCATGCAGAAGAAATGCATTTTAATTCCCCCTTCAGGACAAAGCCAGGCCAAGGACAAGGGAACTAAACTTGTGTTCTGCTCCTAAATCTGAGTGTTTGCACAATGATTTACTGCAGTTTAGCTAATCCACTTTAAATCCCCAGCCTTAATTAGTTGCAATTATTAAATAGTGGATTAAATTCCTCAGTTCCTCCCCCCACTGTGGAGACAAACCTTCCATGAAAAATCTTTCCACGGGGTCTTTGTTCTGTAAATGACAAACACAGATTTGGGGACCAAAAAAAATTCCTCCTTCAGATGTTGGTTTGGAGCTCATGGGTTGAGTTGCTCCTGCAGTTTTCCCACCTTGTGCTCCTTGGGATCTTTAATCCTCTCCCATTGTTCCCTGCCCTCCCTCCCAAACCTTTTTCCCTGTCCCTGGTGACAACACACCAACTTATTTCTTCCCCACAAAAGCACCTTCAGGTTTAATAAGAGCTCCCATCTCACTCCTGGTCATCAGCTAAAAAAATAACCATTATTTTTCTCAAAAATATTCATACTTACAATTTAATTCTCATTTTGCATTTTGATACCACCCCAAGCTTGAATTAAAAACCATCCCTTTCTTGATTCACTTCTCCTTTAGCCTCAGATTCTGCTGATAAAAAAAACACAGAGGAAGAAAATAGAAACCTCAATAAAATCTTGCTTTTAATTCAGCAAATCCACTTCAATCTCAGTGTATTTTCTTTTTGTTTGCACTGAAACCGAAACCAACCCCGAGCCTTTTATGAAATATTGAAACACATGGATTCATACAAATATTTTTTTCCCCCCCCTTTCTCCAAATGCACATGCTGTTTGTAATTCCATTTTTTTTCACTGGCAAAGCCTTCAAATCAAAGCAAGTTGCCGACTCTGGAGAGGGGAGTGGATGGAGCTACATATTCATTGATCATTTCATGCTGTTCAAGCATGGGCTGAACATTTGGGAGAACAAATAAAAGACAGGCAGCAATGTTTGCCTGGGTGAAAACAGCAAAACCCCTGGGATTTCAACCTGAATTTCTGTCCCTGCTCCAGAGGATTCCCAGGCTATCACTGAATCCCAGCCAATTCCCATCAAAGAGAATGAGATCAAATTGCAGGAGTGGGGCCCAAGGACTTGACAGTTATTAGTTCTGAGGTTGAAATACGAAGGATTTTCTAGCCTTGCTAATACTGATGAAGTTGGTGATAGATTTGTTCAACTGTTCCTCACTGAAAAAAAAAAAATATATTGAGGCTGAGTGATTTCCTAAATGGAGGGGAAGCCACTCAACTGTTCTGCCTGAGAAATGGGAAAGGGGTTTTGAAAAAAAATAAAAGCAAAAATAATTATTTGTTGGGTTTGGGGTGAGTTCAGTGTTCCAGGAATGACATTATTTTCCATTTAATTAAAAAAAAATAGAAAATAAAGGAAAATGAGGAAGGCTTCTGTTTTCTTCTGGTTTGTCTTCTTGTTTTCTTCTGTCTTGCTTTGTCTTCTAGTTTTTTTGTGTTTTCTGTTATTTTCTTCTGTCTTCTTCTGGGTTTTTTTCCATCTTCTTCTGTTTTCTTCACTCTTGTGTTTTATTCTGCTTTCTTTTGTCTTCTCCTGTTTTCTTCTGTCTTCTTTTGTCTTCTTCTGTTTTCTTTCATCTTCTCCTGTTTCCTCCTGTCTCCTTCTCTTTTCTTTTGTCTTCTTCTATTTCCTTCTCCTTCCCTCCCTCTCCTCCAGCTTTCCTTAAGGACCATTTCTGGAGGCTCCTGAACCTTCAACCCCACCAGGGCTGAAGATGCTTCACAACCTCCCCTCCTTCCCACCCAACACTCTCCTCCCCCTCTCATCCTTTCAGTTTCAAGTTCTGCAGAGTGGGAAAAAAAAAAAGTCCAACACTTGAAAACGTTGTTAAGGGAGGACCAGAAATCAATGAGTGTGACCTTCACTTGGCAGCCTTCAAAAGGGGGAAAAAAAGCATCAGATCCAGGAGCCTTTGGCGTGTTTAGCTGTGATTTGTAGCTGAGCCCCTCAACTCCCAACTACTCCAGCAGTTTCATGCATAATGCAGCAGCACTTTTGATTGAAGTCAAAAAAAAAATATAAATCTGCTGACAGAATGTAGTGTCAGGCATCTGGGGAGATGTCTAATTAATTATTATAATTGACATCCACACCAGATGTCTGATATATGATGGTCTCTTTGTTGATAAAAGGTTGGGGTAATTCTGTTTGAACAGCACTTTCAGAACAATATGTTTTCCATTTAGGTCACAGGGAAAAAAAAAATAAAATATATGATTTATACTTTTTTTTTTTCCTCCCCCCCCCCCAGGAAATTGAATTCTGTCAGATGGCAGCATTCTTTAGTCTTGCCTTCCAACTTCTAACCAGCCTTGAAAATGCATGGGATGAAGGATGCAATGGCAAATCATTCATCACAGAGCTGACCAGTGATCAAAAGCACTTAGCTGGGGAGTGGAGGAGCTGCCATCAGCTTTTATTCTCTCCAGTCACAAAGAGGAGCTGAGCTGACACTTGTAAGAAAATAATCATCATTAAAAAAAAAAAAGAAAGAGGAAAACCTCAATCAAAGAGCTGTTGTCACATGGGAAGGGGATGTGTGGGGTTATCAAAGAAAGGCAACAGCTTTGGAGCTGTTTCAGGTCCTTAGAACACTCCCAGGTGGGAAGGGACAACACACAGTGAACCTGAACCTTTGGGCCCCAAATTCACCCCCAATTCAGCCCAGAGAATTCCAGCAAGAAGAAATCCCTTGCCTGGCTCTCTGCCTTACGAATCCACCTCCTTCAGCTCAGCTTTGCTTTTCTTTCAGGCTTGGGGAAGGTGTCCTGGTGTGCACAGGCTGGACAGAGACAGGAAACACAAATCCCTCGGAACATCCAGATTTATCAGCTTTCCAGCTCATTTGGTGGATCTCAGAAGTTCCATTTCAGGTAGTGAGCACCTTTCTTAGGACATGATTATGCCAAACAGTTTTCAAATGAGAGGTTCCTGCAGTAATTAACATTCTTCAGTTACAGAAATTCACTTTTCACATGTTGGTTCTTCTCCCTGGCAGCTGATGATGCTCAAGAGCTGGTAGGACCTTCTTGGGCTCACACAAGAAAAGCACCTGAATTTCATCACTTTAAACTGCTTTTTTTTTGGGTGGGGGGGAGCCTTATAACAGGTCCATGTGATTTTTTTTTAAGTAATAAAAAGCTCTGCCTGTGTTTTATTCCAGCTCAGCCAGTGCTGATGCAGAACATGCAGATTCCCAGGTTAATATGGATCTGGACTACTCAGTTTTTAATCCACATTAATGAAATCTTGGCAGTCTGGGTGCCTCCTGCAGTGCAAAGCTCCTTGAAATTTAAATAACACTTTCCACCCCCTCCCTGCTTATTCCCTGCCCAATTCTGGACACACCAGTTCCCTGCACATCTTTCCATGGATTTGAGCTGAGTTTGGTGTAAGAGAGGGCAGAGCCAGAGGAGTTCCTCCCTACATTTGGAGCCCTTTTTAAAAAATCACCTTCTCCCAGCTCCAAATTGCTGCTGCCTTGGCTGGGACTTCATTTCTGACTCATCAACTTGGTGCAAAGATGGACTGAAGTTGCCCTTCAAAGTTCCCCAGTAACCAAACTCACTGTGGGTATTTCAAGGTATTCTGATGTCCAGAGAAGCAGAGAGGCTCCAGACATCATTTCAAAGCCTCAAAGTGTCAATTTGGATCCTGGAAACTCAATTTCCCTCCCAGATGTGGCTGGGAGTTGCAGGGACCTGCCCTCACAGAGACATCTAAACAAGAAAGTGTTTTAGTGGCAACTCAGGCACTTGCTTTGGGGCTGCATTTTACCTGACTTCAATCATCTGGAATTTAAATGTCTTTTCTTGGTGATTTGTGGAGAGTTCCTTTCCAGTTAAAGGGAGATTTATAGCTCTGGTGCAGTGTAGTTATTAAGGATGTTCCCCTGTTAAGTGTTAAATGTCCTCATACCTCTGTTTGCCCCTAAGGGTTTCAATCATTTCTGGAAACAGAAAATGGTTTGGGTTGGGAGGGACCTTAAAGCTCATCCCAGTGCCACCCTCTGCCATGGGACACCTCCCACTGTCCCAGGTCACTCCAAAAGGCCTTGGACACTCCCAGGGATGGGACAGCCACAGCTTCTCTGCCCACCCTGTGCCAGTCCCTCCCCACCCTCCCAGCCAGGAATTCCTTCCCAAATAGAACACAGGAACCTTTGCCACCTAAACCTTGTTTTTATATTTTCTGAAGGAGCCAAACTAAACCACAACTTCACATGAGAACAAAGCCCTGACACGAAACCAAAGCAGGAATTCAGACCCTCCCCAGCACAAAGCTGAATTCCCAGTTAAAACCCCAGATTTATGCCGAGTTCCCAGCATTTTTTTGTTTTATGGATACCCTTCCTGGCTGAGCAGAGTAAAGGAAGATAAAGCACCTGCATGGAGATTGTTTTCACTTCTGTTCTATTGGTGCTGATTTGAAACCTTTCACTCCCCCAGTGTTAATGTCACTTCTAATATTGTAAATTTGCTACAATGGGGAGTGAACAGCATTTCAATAATGCCTCTCCAGGGCTGAAATGTGCAGGAATCAGTGGCCAAGGCTGGCTGGGGCTCTCCACCAGTTCCCTGCAAAGCGTGGCATCTGCCTGGTGCTTTAGTTCCTGATGTAAATGTAAATGGTAATTTTAACATTTGAGGTGTTAACTTGATTTCATCTGATTCCAGCAAGACCCGTGCCATGTGTTTTACAGTTTCCAGCTCAGGTTGGGAAATGTCAGGTCTCAGGAGCAGGAAGGATCTGTCTTTTCCCACACTGGATGAGGAGGCTTTGGGAGATTATTTGAATCAGAGGAGGCTGGAGAGAGGGAACAGCAACACTAGAGTTGACTTCATGTGGTACCCAAATGGAAATAAAAGCTCCTGACACCAGAGCTGAGCTGCACTTTGGTTACCAGCCATGGGAAACCTTTAGCAGCTGGATGCAAGTCCCATTCGTGTCTCCAGGTTCACCCACACTGACAGATCCTCACATTCCAACCCCACTTTCCATCATGAATCTCCACTAACAGGCAGCTGAGGAATGCTCTGAGCATTGAATACTGGGCATTGTACAATCATAGAATCCTGGGATGCTTTGGGTTGGGAAGGATCTTAAAGCTCATCCAGTGCCACCCCCTGCCATGTGCAGGGACACCTCCCACTGTCCCAGGTGGCTCCAACCTGGCCTTGGACACTCCCAGGGATGGGGCAGCCACAGCTTCTCTGCCCAACCTGTGCCAGGGCCTCCCCACCCTCCCAGCCAACAATTCCTTCCCACTCTCCCATCTGTCCCTGCCCTCTGGCAGTGGGAAGCCATTCCCTGTGTCCTGTCCCTTATAAATAGTCTGAGATGGTGTCTCCACCCCTCCTTGTGCATCTCTGTCCATCCCGTGCTGTCTCTCCAATCCTCCCCCTCATTTCCCACCTTTCCAGTGGAATTACCATGGGCAGATCCTGGGGACAGGCTGTGCCCACCTGGAATCCACACCCAGCCCTTGGTGGAACTCCCCTGCAGCCCCCTGGTTTTGCATTTCCTGGGCATTCCCTTGCATTTTCGTTCCAGGATGGAGGTGACTGTGTTGTGACAAGAGAGAAAATCAATTTAAACAGCCCCAGCAAAGCACTTTTTGTTTATTTTCTGATGTTCCAAAGGGTGGGAAGAGACTGGTGGTCTCAGCCACCCCTCAGGTCCCACTGATGCTGCCCCAGGGAGTGCCATGGGAAGGGCAAAGTTCCCAATGGATGAAAAAAAGGAGCAGGGACAAAGCGTCCCTGTCTGTCACTCCCACGGACTTGGGGTATCCAGGCTCCTAATTAACAACCCAAAGGCCCGAAATCACTTGGTTTAAAGCTGTTTTTCTGTGATAAGGATCTCCTGGGTTTGGGTGAGTCGGTACATTGAGAGGATTAGGGAGCCCTGGGAGACAACTCCAGAAATATTGATGAGCTAATTAAAGCAAGCAAAGGGAGCTGGCCACAAAAACAGTTCCACAAACACACAGGCACAGGCAGAAAGCACAAGGCAGAGGAGAGAGAGATGCAGCTTTAAGGAGAGACAAATGAGAGAAACAGCAAAAGACAGACCACCTGCAAGGAAATGGGATTATTAGCACCTTTCATTGGCAGCCACACTTTCCCTCAGGATTTTGCCCACTGTGGCCATTATGGAAATTTGAAACAACAGGAATTGTTTGCTCACTCGCAGTCATTAACAGCTCTGTTCTCACACCCAGCTGCTGTGTGAGCACACAAGGCAGTGGGAAGTGGTGACGTTGCCTTTCCCTTTTCCTTCCTGCAAGTCTCTCATTAGCAAATCCTGCTTTGCATAACTCTTTAAAGCACCGGAAAATCTGACGAGTCTGGCCTCACATTTTCCTTGGTGTTTGCAACAGGAAACAAACTTCAGTGGAAGTACAAAATAGCTTTGACTAAATCTCAGAGGGAGAGTAAATTGGGTTTGTGCTTTATACAAGTGCCATGGTTTGTTTAACCAGCTCTTGCTATTTGGGTAAAGAACATGAGATTTGGAGGCAAAATCTTGTTATCAAAGCTTTGGCTTTGCCATCCTTTCCTCTTCCAAAGAGAAATCCCAGTGCCTGTGTCTGTCAGAGCCTCCCCATCCTCTGCAGCCCTAAATCCAGGCCAGGAAAGGGATTGGAAGCCCTTGGAGGTTTCTAAGACCTTCCTGAGTTGGCAACAGGCTGGGAAAGGGACCTGCAGACCTCCCTTCCCTCTCCTGCTGCTGAGTTTTTATGGAGGGAAGAGCTGAGTCTCATGGGCTGCCAAGAAGATAAATGTGCTCTGCCCTGGCACTGAGACACCTTGGAGCTGCTGGAGGCCTCAAAGTCAGTGTTCAAAAAGGTGGAGGGAGGGTGGGGAATGAGTGTGGAGAGCTGTGGGAAGGAGTATGGGTTGTGCAAAGTGAAATGCTTGAAAAACAAGAAGCAACAAGGAGGCCACTCTTCTTCCTCTCACACAGGGCCACTGCACCAGCCCATGAGCGGGGCTGGAGGGGGTTTGAAGGGATCTGCAATGGTCTGAAGTGGGTCTGAAGTGGTCTGGAGTGGGTCTGAAGGGATCTGGAGTGGTTTGCAGTGGGTTTGAAGGGAACTGGAGTGGTCTGAAGTGGATTTGAAGGGATCTGGAGTGGTCTGAAGTGGGTCTGAGGTGGTCTGGAGTGGGTCTGAAGGGATCTGGAGTGGTTTGCAGTGGGTTTGAAGGGAACTGGAGTGGTCTGAAGTGGATTTGAAGGGATCTGGAGTGGTCTGAAGTGGGTCTGAAGTGGTCTGGAGTGGGTCTGAAGGGATCTGGAGTGGTTTGCAGTGGGTTTGAAGGGAACTGGAGTGGTCTGAAGTGGATTTGAAGGGATCTGCAGTGGTCTGAGGTGGGTCTGAGGTGGTCTGGAGTGGGTCTGAAGGGATCTGGAGTGGTTTGCAGCGGGTTTGAAGGGAACTGGAGTGGTCTGAAGTGGATTTGAAGGGATCTGCAGTGGTCTGAGGTGGGTCTGAGGTGGTCTGAAGTGGGTTTGAAGTGGTCTGGAGTGGGTCTGAAGTGGGTTTGAAGTGGTTTGAAATGCTCTGAAGTGGTCTGAGGTGATTTGAAGTGGATCTGAAGTGATCTGAACTAGTCTGAAGAGATGCAGAGCCCGGTGCTGACAGTGCCACAGGGGAAGCCCAGCTCTGCAGAGGTGAGTTGGCTCATTGTGCTCACACAAAAAAATCCCAGGCATGGCTCAGAAATCCAAGTTGGAGCCCTGTCCATGCTCAGAGGGTCCTGGACAGCAGGGATGAAGGAGAAGCCACAGCAGCAGAAGTGCCAGTGAAGCAAAGCAAAGCAAATCTGAGAGGAAGGATCTGCCCTGGAGAGGCTGAGAGGAAACACAAGGAGGGCAGTTTGCAAAATAAGAAATAAGAACTCTGTTGTTTGGGAGAGAAATGGTCCCAGCTGAGCAAATGCCCAGCAATGGGCTGTCTGGGGTGAATGATGGATGGAGAGAAGAAGGAGCCTAAATAAGGTTCCATGAGCAAAATAAATACAGAAAAGCAGCTCTTGAGGGGGGTATTTGAAGTGGTTTCCTGGGCACGTGGCTCCTTAGCAGGGGGAGGCTCTCACTGCTTCTAATAATCCCATGGAATTACACAGATTCAGGGAGGATAAAACCTTCTGGGGGAACTTCTGTAAATGATTTTGGCCAGAAAAAATGAAATAAAGTTTAAAAAAAATAACAAGAGAGAGAGAGGACTCTTACTCTGCCATTTTCAAACCCAAGACATTCTGACTGTTTCAAACAAACCACTGTTTTCATTTCAAAATGTACTTTGGTGTGTGAAGAGTACAAATAATGCCACAATTCAAGCTGAAATAAAGAGGGGTTGAGTTGTGCCAGGCAAATGCTGACAGTCAGCTTTGACCTCCCCGAGGCTTGGAGTGGCTGAGGGTGGAGAAGGTGCTGATTCACACCCAGGAAACACTTACTTGTAATAAAACTGAGAATTAACTGCTTTGTCCCCCTGAAATTTGGCCAGGGAATATTGTGGGATTCAAAGGCAAGTGGGCAGGGCAAGGGGGGAATGAACCCAGGAAGGGCTCTTAAGTACAAAACCATCAACAGGCAACTGCAAATGGAAAAAAAAAATGGGAAAATAACAAAACAAAGCACTCTCCCTGTTCTTATAGGCATCTCTATATGTTATATATATGGCAAATATTGTTGTGTGCAGGGACTCTGGGATTTCTGAGGCTCCTGAGCATCTCTCTCCTCATCCTTCCAGCTGATCCCTGTGCCAGGTTTGCTGCAAGGAGAAGGAAGACACCCTGACACATGTGCAAACACACAGACACACACCGTGCTCTCTGCTGGGGATCTGACTTTGATTTTCCCCTGTTTGCTTTAATAGAAAGGAAAAGGTCAGTTTAGCCCAACATTCCACAGCATTCACTGTCTGTTCCCAGCTGGAGACAAGGCATCTCTCTTATCTGACATTTCCATGACAAATTAAGTTCCTCAGACACCTTTTGAGGATGCAAAGTGATTAATATCTAACACAACTCTGAAATATAATCAACTCTGCCTATCAGTCCTTCATCTCTGCTGGCACAGCTTTAATGTGCTGCTTCTCTGTGGTGGGGCAGAGCTCCTCAATCTTGTGCTGCACCTCAGGGGGGACCCACAGACTTCAGAACTTCCAGAGGATGTTCCCTGGATCTTGAAGAGCCCTTCACCTTTGCCAGCAACCTTCTCTCCAGCACCTGAAGGAGACAGGATTAGAGAATGGGAGGTATTAAAGTGACAGGTTGGGGCAGAGCTCATCAATCTCTGCTTTGTGTGAGCAGTGACAGGACACAGGGAATGGGCTGGAGCTGTGTCAGGGCAGGGGCAGGTTGGAGCTCAGGCCAAGGTTCTGCTTTGCCCAGAGGGTGGGTGGGCACTGCCCAGGCTCCCCAGGGCAGTGGGCACAGCCCCAAGGCTGCCAGAGCTCCAGGAGGGGTGGGATGATCCTCTGGGGACAGGGGGGACTCTTGGGGATGGGATGGATGATCCTTGGGGGTCCCTTCCCAATTCAGGAGATTCTCTGACTGTAACTCCTCTTCTCATCCTCCCACAATATTTGCTACATCCCCCTCTAGTTCTGTCAAATTTCTTTGAACATGGTCAGGGGGCTGAAAAGGCAAAGCTACCCAAAAATAGGGTGAACTCCGTAACTCATTTTTCTTGGGAAAGCAGCCTGAGGACAGCAGGAAACATTTCTGGAAGAGCTCCAGCAGCACAAGAACCCCCGTGTGCTGCAGCTCAGGGTTGGGAAGAGTTGCCAACCAATCTTTGGGAATGTTGAGAAATTCAGCAGCTTTCACACACCTTGGAAAAATGGAAATAAATCTTGTTGAAATGATGAACAATCTGGCTGAGGGATCTGGAGCAGGGGCCAGGGTGAGAGCTGGGATGTCCTGCTGAGGAGGCATCTGTTATTCCAGCCTGGATCCAGGTGAGGAGTCCTGGGCAGGGAAATCCTGCTGAAGGTTAATTTTGCTGCTCAGTGAGGAATTGCTGCACTCCTCCATCAGTCATGGAAACGGAATTACAGACTCATGGAATATCCTGAGCTGCAAAGGACCCACAAAGACCATCAAAAATCCAAGGAGACAAAGGGTGAGCATCCCCCAGCAGTGTCAGGCACTGGGGCTGGCCAGATTGATTTTGGGTCCAAAATGCAGTTCTGTCCAATTCAAAGCACTTTGAAGGAAAATCTTCAGTGTGAACATCATTTCCTGGGAGGAAAACCAGAAAGTCTGGCTGTGTCTCCTCGGATGTCAGGGAATTTTTGGGACTCATGGTTCACTGCTGCTTCTCCACAGAATCTCAATACCAACCTTTCTGTGTCACTGGGGCTGAGTCGTGGTGGTTTCAGGAGCAGGAACATTTTTGGGGGGACAAACTCCCACCAAACATTCCCCCAAAGCAGTGGAGTGATGAGTCTCCATCCCTGAAAGGGGCAGTGCTGCTGGAACAAGAGGGAAGGGAATGCAGGGATTCAATCCCTTTGCCTGTGCCTGACAGGTCTCCACACTCCCTGCCTATAAATAACTGCACAGGATGTGCTGCACAGATCCCTTGGAAAAAGAAAAAAAAATCCCCACTTGCTCCTGGTGCAGCAGGTTGAGACTTTTTACAGGTTTTCTGAGGGGAAAAAATAGCAAAGAGAGAGTTACTGGAGATGTCAGTGGCAGCTGATGGGATGGAATATTCCCAGGAAAAGAGCTTTGAGGAGAAAGTCCTGCTGGAGCACAGGGCAGTGCAAACTCTGCATCATTATTTTGTCTGCCTGGAAACAGAAGTCACTCCTCTTATTCTTTTTTTTCATTTCTAGAGGGAATCAGAGGGGTTTTCCCACACCAATGGGTCTCTCTACCACGGGGAGATTCAGGGAAGCTCATCAAGATTAATTGTTAAAAGGGATAAATGAAAGCACATTAAGCAACCTATGGACACACTCATTTGGGATTAAAGGGTCCCTAATTAAGTTTTTCTTAATTCACTTTTGAAGTGACTTGAGCCAAATAGAATTAAGGCCACTTGCATTTAAAATGAAAGTGGCCAGACCTGGGTTTAATATCATTTAACTAATCCACTTGCAGTTCACACCACTAGTTAATTTGGGATTCGTTTCCCCTCTAAGCAAGCCCTTAGCAGGAACACAACTTTGCTTTCCCTTTTCCATCTAGAGAGGGAGCCACAGAACCTCTTTTGCCCATAAAAAAAGCCAGTGCTCTGTGCATTTAACCCCTTCTTGTGCAGTTTAACCCCCTTTTCCCAAGCCTGGGGTGACCCTGAGCAGAGGGTGCCAAGTGCCTGCTGTGCCACCCTCAGCTCAGAAGAGACAGGGATGTTCCTCCTCTGGTTCTTCTGGACCATCCCCAATGTCCAGCTCCCAAATACATTCCCCCTGCCAGGATTTTCAAGCTGATTTTTGTGTGGAGTAAATAAAATTCGGCAACAGGTTCTGGGAAGACCCCACTGGCCTGGCTTGAGGGGGGCAGGATCCAGGCAGACGGTGGAGAAGATCCAAAACTTTGGCAAACTCAAGGCAGATGCAATGGTGGGATTGGAGAGACTCCACCACCAAGCTCAGCTTAATGAATGCCATTTCTAAAGTCAGGTTTAGCAGCCCTGAACTGAAGGGGTGTGTGTGTCAGGGGGTGTTTCCCCGGGTTAATTAAAATAAGGGATCTCTTGGAGCTTCTGATGAGGACAAGCCATTGACAGAGCAAATGAACAGGGAGTTGGGAGGGACCTCCAGTGTTGGAGGAAGAAGAATTTGCAGTGCAGGGCAGGATTCCTTCCCAATGTCTGATTTAAATTTTCCCTTTCTTAGTTTAAAACCATCCCCCTTGTCTTCTTGCAGCAGGTTCTGCTGAAGGTCTGTCCCCATCTTTCTCATAACCCCCCAGTTTTGGAGTCAACATTTTGGGAGTCCTGAGCTCTGTGTGTCTCCTAATTCCCAGATCCACGTTCCTCTTGCAGCATCTCCCCACAAAGTCATCTCATGTCCCACCTTCCACCTGCCAGAAGCACCACTGGGGTCCTGCCCTGACCACCTTGGGGAGGAATTAAGCAGCTCATCCAGGCATTGCATTTTTTGGAGTAAGGACTGAGGGGCAGGAGGAAACCTCTCCAGGAATCTGAGCTTGCACATCCTTCAGTGAGAGCTCCCTGGGAGCTGCTTTTCCTTCCAGGCACAACCAGAGCGGTTGGATTAAGATCCTGCCTGGCTCCAGGTGCCTCCCCAAAAGCACCTTTGATTTCCTAAATGGAACTACACTTCCCAGAAAGCCCTTTCCCAGTCGCTGCCTCGGGCAGGCCCCTGGCTGGGACTCCTTAGACTTTTGTTCCTCAGGCATTTGAGTTTTCCCAGCAAATCCATTTTGTCAAAATATCAGGTAATCAAAAGAAAAATCTATTCTTACGGGAAAGGAAGGAAGAAAAAAAAAAAACACACCCAAACCCTCTGGTGTTGTGGAATAGTTTGAACCATCCTAATGATGAGTATCCCTAAATCTGGCTCCCTGCCTCTCACGTCGGCAGTGAATGGGAAGGAACTCCTGCTGTCAGCATTTTACTTCATTTGTGACCCAGCACCTCTTTTCAGATAAATTCCCACTGAATTATCTGAAGTGAGCAGAGAGCAAGGGCTGAGAGAGATTCAGGCTCTGAGGAGAATGCACAAGTTATTTCAGCTGGAAGATGAAGTGCATCACATTTATTTAAAAATCATTTAAAACGGTGAAAGAGGTGGTTTGAACTCAGTGGGAAGTTGATGACTGATTTGAATTCAGTGCTCCAAAGGCTCTCTGGAAAAGAAAAAAAATCTCCTGGGGTGGGGGCAATGGTGGAAACCAAAGGAAAAGGGAGGTGTGACCCAGAGCCAGGGCTGGAAGATACTGGACATTCCCAAGTGGGAAAGGTGAATCCATCCCTGCCTGTCCCTCCTTGGCCACCTCCAAATTTCCCACACAGGGGAGGTGCCTGCATGGATTTTCCCCACAGGGGGAAGGCAGGGATTTGCTGCATTTCCTGCTTTGTTTGAGCCCAATCCCAGAGCAGATCCTGCTCTGGCTTCTGCCTTAACCTTCCCAAGTGTGGATGTTAAATAATAACCCCCCATTCTGGAGACTGATTGGAGCTCTCTGGATACAAATTGCTCATAATGGCAAATACCCTTGAAGGTAATTTAAAGAAACACAGATAATTCAGTTTGGTTTGTACTTTAACTTAGCCACACTGCTTATATACATACATATATCTATATAAAACACACATATATATTCATGTTTCTGTTTCCTCTTAGGATTCATTTCATTTTTAAGTGCATGTGAGATGAGTTCTGCTATACATCTCTCCTTATTGATGGGTTTTAAAGGAAAATAAGTGTTTGCTGTAATGATTTCATCTCTTGTGCTGGAGAGCAGAGCTCTGAGTGCTGTGTTTATATCCCTTACAAGATACATCTTTGTTTTCTGAAGCACCCAGAGTGTCTTTCCCCATTTCACAGCACACTAAGGATTAACACCCCAGCTGTAAAAATGCATTGTACTTCCCCTGGTAGTCTGTCACATTTAAAAAAAAAAAGGGGCAAATAAATAAAAGAATCTTCCCTTGCCTTCATTGACTTTTCACATTGGTGGTTTTTTGCAGCATGTTTGGAAGAGAGTTGAATAATTCCAGGGGATGGGTGATGCTCTCAGGGTGTCCAGGCTGCAGCAGAGCAGATCCAGTGGGTGGATTCCTGGGAGTCAGACCTGAAATCTCTCTTTTCCTGTGAAATCAGGGACTTTGTGCTGCATTCCCACATGCAGGATGGGTTTTACAGACCCTCCAGGCTCACCAGGGCTGCCTGGGGGCCTTGGATGGTGGCACCAAACAGGGGAAGTAAATAGAAAACAAGGGGGAAAAACTCAGCCCTGGCTGTTCCTTGGTTTTGAAAGGAAAAAGTGCCTCCAGCTCAGGAGCCAACAGAGACTCCACAGCATTTTCTAGGAGCCTGGATCCCCACGTGGGGCTTGGAGGGAATTCTACATAAAATGTGCCTGGAAATGTTCCAGCCTGGAACAGGACACTCTGCAAAGGTCCCAAACCTCAGTGACTCCAATCTGATCCCAGGCTGAGATTGGCCAGAGCACATTTCCATTAATTTTAATGGCATTTGGGACTTCAGATCTCAGGAGTTGATAGTGGGACTATCAGCCCAAAAGCTGGACAAGCCTCAGCCAAGTGAGAAGGTGTTTCTGCAGAGCTTTGACAGCTTTAAATATCTGCTGAATCCGGCCAAGCCCTGGATACAGCCCCAAGAATTCCCATCCACAGCCCCCAGAGCCTTCCAGAGGTGTTGGGAATATTTTTTACCTTGTTCATTTNCACCTGGGACAGTGGGAGGTGTCCCTGCCCAGGGCAGGGGGTGGGATGAGCTTTAAGGTCCCTTCCAACCCAAACCATTCTGGGATTCCATGAACTTTATTAGGGTTTTTTTGGCTCTATTTTGCTGATCCTGACACCCTCCATGGACATGGGAATACGGGTTTCTGAGTCCTGCTGGATTCAAGGGAGGTCCTTTGGCACTTCCCTTCAGTGCCCAAGTTCAGCATCAACACATGACTATGGTGGCTCTTACTTTTTCATTTGTAGATGAAAAGGCACAAGTGGTTTGTGGCCCCACTTCTCCACATGGGTCCCAAACTGAATTCCCACCTCTGGAATCAGGTCTGAGCATCTCCCAGTTTTCCAGGCAGAAGCAGGGAGAAAGCACCAAGAGCTGGAGGAGCTCAGCCCAAGGAGAGGCCCGTTCCTGGTCAGAGTGAGCTGTCCAAGCTCAGAGAGGGAAATGCTGCCAAAGGAAAGAGCTGAAAGATGTTTTGCAAGTCCTGAGCTGACACATAGGCAGACAGAGCTCCTCTCCTTCCTGCTGCTGATTGCCAGGGACAGGTTACGTACTACAAACTGCTTGGAGACAGCACTTACTGGAAAGCCACTTTCCTTGCCAAAAATGCTTCTGCTTGGATGTCAGTTTGCCAGGTTGTGTTGCCTTTAGATGTTGTTCATATACTTATCAAAGTCATTTTCCCCCGAGCTTTCAATCAGCTCACCCAGTGTAGAGCAAACAGGAGGAGACACTCCTTAAGTCCTCAATTACATTTCTTTTCTCCTCTTCAATTCCAGCACAGACAAGAGGTGATAATACTGAATCTTTCAAATATTTGATATACAAAGAGAAGAGCTTGTTAAAACGAGACCAATTAATGCATTTTTAATCCACATTTAAACACATGCAAAGATCCTGAATACTAATGGCCTCATTTAAATTCCGGGTGGGGAGGGCTGGATCACGAGCCTGCATATCTTTCTATCTTCCCATCTCTGCTTTCCTGCCACTCTTGCATCGGACAAGGTCGACTCAGTGCTGCTGTTCATAATAAAAAGGTGCATTGAGGCTCCATCCAGTTCTTTTTAATGACCTGGTGATGTTCTGGCAGCTACGGATCCTGTTGTTCAGTTGTTGTTGTGTTTTTTTTTCCCACCTTATTCTTCTGCCTTTTATCCCCGAAGTACAAGGACATTTGGAATCCCTCTGGGCGTGGCTGCTGCTGGGGAAAACAGCCACACAAAGTGTTTGAATCATGGGATGGGTTGGAAGGGACATTAAAGCCCATCCAGTGCCACCCCCTGCCATGGGCAGGGACACCTCCCACTGTCCCAGGTGGCTCCAACCTGGCCTTGGACACTCCCAGGGATGGGGCAGCCACAGCTTCTCTGGGAAACCTGTGCCAGGGCCTCCCCACCCTCAGAATTTATCCCTCATATCCCAACTAAACCCACCCTCTTTCAATGGGAAGCCTTTCCCTCTCATCCATCACTCCAGGCTCTTGTATAAAATCTCTCTCCAGGCTTCTCCTTCCACACTTCTGTTCCTCCTGAAAATTGCTCCCAACCTTGATTTTCCCCCTCTTCCTCACTGTTGCCACATCAGGTTGTTCAGGTGGGACCTGGTGCCCTGATTTTTCTGCCTCTGGAATATTTTTGGCCCCCCAAGGATTTTGCACCACAGAGGGGGGGAAAAATCAGGGAAGAGAGAAAACCAAGTGGATGCAGTGACTGATTCCCAGGAAATGGTTGTGTAGGAAGCTGCCACCTGCCACTGAACCACGGAGACAAACCACGTGTGTGCTGCTGCCAAACAGGATTCTAAGTAAAGATTCCAGGGATCTGGATAAAGAAACCCATTTCCCTTGGATACAGGTGGGAATGTGCACGTGGCCAAGGCTGGAGGAGCAGCTGATAACTCCTATTTCACTGCCAGGGCAGATGAAAAGACACCTGAGGATTGTGAGGGGTGGCACAGAAAA
>VYZS01066934.1:0-18563 GCA_013400695.1 Neodrepanis coruscans | reverse complement strand
TCTGCCCATCTCTCCAACCTCTCAAGGTCCCTCCAAAGATCTGCACAACCCTCTGGGGTACCAGCCACTCCTCCCAGTTATGTGTCATCAGTGAACTTGCTGAGGAGGCCTCTGTCCTTTCAAAGAGACCTTAACCAATTGTAGAAGGTTTATGTACCAGCTGCTTCTCGGCCAATATTGAAGTGACATGTTGTCCATATAATCTGTAACACTATAGGATACTTTAAGANTGTCCATATAATCTGTAACACTATAGGATACTTTAAGATTTAGTCCTCAGCCAATTACTCTTTAGAGTGAGATGTCCATGAGCTGTTCCTCCAATGACATTACTGGCCACGCTCTGTCCACATGCTATGTCCTTCTGATCTCTCCATTCTGTTCTGCTTCTTGCCCTGCTTCTTCCATCTGACATACATAGCTTGCCAAAAGCTTAGACACGCTGTAATACAGCTTATGTTCAGCTACAGTGGTTAAAGTCCCCCACAAAAACTAGTGCCTGTGACTTTGAGACTGCTTCAAGCTGCGTGTAGAAGGCTACATCTTCTTTCATGTTCCGATCACGCGGCCTGTAGTCTATCCTTTTATCTTAACTCATAAGCTCACTGATTGCTCATCATCCACCCCAACAGAGAGCTTGATACATTCCAGGTGTTGCCTCACATTGAGGGCAACTCCACCACCACAGCACCTTCCTGGTCTGTCTCTCCTAAACAGTGTGTAGCCTTTCATGACAACACTCCAGTCATGTGAGCTATCCCACCACGTGTCTCTGTAACTGCAATGAGATCAAAGCCCTGTGACTGCACGCAGATCTCTAGTTCCTCTTGTTCATTCCCCACGCTGTGTGCATTGGTGTACAGGCACTTTATAGAGGTATTTGATTCTGTCAACAACCCAGTAGTCAATGATTAAATGCTGCTATATCCTTTAGACATAAACCATTGATCAAGTCTTAGGCTAAGTTTGCCAAGGGACTCCATTCCTGTGACCCAAAAGGGTCCTTTTCCATCCTCACTCTTGCATCTCTGCTGTCTGCATGAATCAGTGTATACTGATTCTAATTAAATTTTCCTTTGTGTGCTTAATCCATGTATAAGCAGTAGAGCGAACCTTGCCATTGAACTTTGTTTCACTTTAACAAACATATAAAGCCCGCTTTTCCTGATACCTTTACCAGTGATTTAAGTGATCTAAACTACTTATTAACAACACCATTCCCACATAGGCAGTTACCACACACTGAAATTAAATGATTGCTTGTAATCTAATGACGTAACAGTAACTTCTGCCAAATGAAGGACTTCACATTCCCAAGGAGACCAAGATTTTTCCTCTCAATCCACCCACCAGTTACTCAGGAGTCCAAAATCAAAAACAACCCTCCCAAGAGAAACGGGATAGGCAAAGTCAGAGCTAGAGTACATTTGTTCCAAAATAGCTGGTACTTGTTACCTACTAATTCAGTCTCTGGGAATTTTTCTATTATTTTTTCCACTGACAACAGAGACAGATCTGGCTAGATGTGACAATTAGACACAGATCACTTAAAATCCTATCCATCTTGCAATGCTATTATATACAAATACTACAGCTGACATGTACGTAAATATATCACAGCTTCAGTTACAGGACAACAGTGTTTCAGAAAGGATTATTCTTCTGAGCTTGAGCCCAGCTTTGATTAATGTTGGTTATATTTTGACATACACACAATTTCTTCCTTTACCTATGCAGTACCTATTTGCATGCCTCAAGAGTTTCTTACATGAGGGGTAAAAAATTATTGCAGAGGGTTTGTGTTTCGGTTGTTGTTTGGGGGGTTTTGTTATTTTGGGTTTGGCTTCGTTTTTGGGTTTTGTCTGGAAGAATGGAGCAGGGAACTTTCCACACTGAAGCAAGGCCATCTTGAAAACAATGTGACATTCAGTGAAATTCTTCACTCATTTTAGCTCTAGTTAAATAAAAACAAACAGCATTAGCCCTTGTGCCCCTCCAAGATCCCCTAACAACTCAGCCTTTCTTCATTAAAGAATTCAACCTTAAACAGAGGTTGCATCCTCCCTTATTTTCCATGATCATAAAGAATCTAAAAAATTAAATCCTTCTGTAGTTCTTTCAGGCCTTTCCATTCTGCCAATTACTTGCTACATAAAGCTCCCATAAACAATGCCTTTCAGAGCCAAGAGTTAAAATCCTCATTGGCCTTCTACAATTAATCTTCAGAAAGAATTGTATATGGATTTGTAATGACAATGCTAGTCAGTCAGTCCATGCCCTCTCTTGCAGAACGATTGCAATTAGCACTGTGCCACTTATTATTAGTCAATTACCTGTGATATCTTTCCATTAATAAATGTGCATTAAGAAAAGATTCACAACTCCAAGAATTATACGAACTCTTTCATTTCTTTTTGAAGGGTTAGTAAAAGGACCATTTAGCATTTAACATTATAAGACTCAAATACTTAGGTTTTCTAGGTTTTCTAAGTTTACATAATAGTAAGCATTTTATGAAATGTCCCTGGGCCTCTTTCAACAGTAACGTACTCCAGCAGATTTGTGTGTGACCCCAACAGCTAAAGCCCTTTCACAAAGAATTATCGCCAGTGCTCTCAGGATGCCCTTCTCTGGTCAACCCTCCCCAGCTCCTGGAGCACAGTACCTACAAGCAAAAACACAGATGGAGAAACAATCTCATAAAGAGAAGATCTAAACACGGGAAAAGAAATTCTTCCTTGAGCTCTGTATTCAGTGAGTAGGTAATGTAAAGAGAGTAGGATCTAAAGACTGTTTAGAGCAATCTATCCTTGCTTTACCAAATTTTTAGTTTCACTATACATCCTACCTAGGCAGAGAAACGTAGGGAAAAGTGTATTCAAACTAAATGAACACTGCACACTTTGCAAAATGTTTTTATATTCCCTTTGGGGTCAACATTAGATTCAACTGACCTAACCAAAAAAACCACCAAAAAACAAACCAAACCTCCAAAAACCAAACACACAAAAGAAAGCCCACCAAAAGAAAAGAAAGCCTACAAAACTTAAACCAACCAACTAACCACAAAAACGCAAGATAGAGAGAATAAGAAAGTATATCTTTCCAAATTTCAGACTTGCACTGTATTACCATGTGTGTCATACATAAATTCAAGTGCGAATTCTGAAAACTATGTAACAAAACCCCATCATATTGCCTGCGAGAGAGGGAGTGGGAAATTCACTAAATAAGGACCGAGGTTACCCAGTGGACAAGCGGCACAATAGCTAAAAATGCTAACAAGAACTTCTCCACAGTGAGTTGCTGTACTGGAGGACAAGCAGTCTGTACATTGCTCAGCTCTCGTCAGTCACTCCTGGACTCCAATGGCCCACACGTAAAAGTCTTCCAGGAGTGTCAGCAGTACCATAGGAGTCCACATCTAGTCTAGTCTAGTCTACCACAGACCACAGCTAACATCCTCGCTCACAGAGAATCTGATCTTCAAAGACATTGAAACCTCAAAGCCTATTACTTTATCATTCAAAGACTTGTCTGGCCCTGTTTCCTCTTCCGACATTTTTTCTCTTGGCTTGAGATCCTCACTATCCTTTACAGAATTTGACACATCACATTCAAATGACTTCAGTACACTAAAGCAGAAAGTTACCTGGTTCAAGCCTTTCCAGCCCTCTTCATTTCAGTTCTCTGACATCTGACTTTGAACAAAGCACAATATCTGGACATATTTTCTGACTAGTTTCAATCTGTCTAATAGTGGATGGTTTTCAAAGGAAAACATACTTCCTGCTGCTGATAAAAGTAGATAAAAATTGGATTTTTGATGGCTTCAAACACCTGACTACAGGATGTTTTTCAAAACATTTATGCAACACAACAAATGTACCAAATTTTAGTTCAGGTGAGGTGAGATTTTTTTAGTTTTTGCCTTTTGTTTTGGTTTTTCCCCAGGAAATGGGAAGGAAACCACAAGATTTTAAAATTCACCTCTCAAATCAAAATAGCTACCTGACACTAAGTACATTTAGAAACAGGCAGATGTTTCAGTCACTAGTTGTGACTACATTCTCATTACATCCTGGACTTCTAAACACAGGGGTCCAGACAGTACACAGGAACCCAGGGAGAATATTTGTTGGTGGTATTTCTATGAGATAAGAACCCTGGGCTGGAAATGGAAAGTCCTCTAGCAACCTGGTGCATATACTGAATAACAAAGACAAAACATTAATGGCAGACTGGAACAAGGGGAAAGTTGGTAATTCAAATAGATGAAGAGCTTGCAGCTGGGAAAGGAAAAGATAATATGGATACAGATAAACAATCTACCACAGGCATGGATATGATATATGAGGTTGAGGGCATTTTTATCATTGACTACATCCCCTAATATAAATCTCAATAATGGCAATTTAATATCTTGCAAAGTTGTGTTAGGTGATTAAAGTCCACAGAAACTACTTTTTTTTTTTTTTAGAATAGTGAGTATAATTTGTAATTGACTGCCTCCTAAAGGCCAAATGTTTTCTGTCACTACTAAAAACTAGTTTTTCTAACATTTGTAGAGATATGAGACAAAAGCAGCAGGTAGGTTCTTCACTGTATTAGAAACTCACNCAATTTAATATCTTGCAAAGTTGTGTTAGGTGATTAAAGTCCACAGAAACTACTTTTTTTTTTTTTAGAATAGTGAGTATAATTTGTAATTGACTGCCTCCTAAAGGCCAAATGTTTTCTGTCACTACTAAAAACTAGTTTTTCTAACATTTGTAGAGATATGAGACAAAAGCAGCAGGTAGGTTCTTCACTGTATTAGAAACTCACTAGCATGCCGTTTGCCAAATCATTTGGAAGACGGAAAGCTGCTCATCCACTAAAAGTCTTGACATAAATGGAAACCATTTTAGTTAAAAAAACCACAGTGCTGCAGAATACTGTGTTACACTTAAGATTCCTAAACAAACCCTGTCCTACTTGCTTTCCAACAAGCCATTCAGCCAATTCCTCATACAACCAGAAGATCTCAGCATATCTGAATTAGTCATCATCGCCACAAAATGGTCAACATAGAGGCCTGCTGTTTGTTTTGCTCTCTTCTTCTGCCTCATATGTTCTCCCACTCAATGCTCCAGTCCAACTACTAGCTTAGAAACATCGACTATATTACCCATCCAACTTCTTAAAAAAACCAGTGTGTGTGAAGCTAACTGAATTCTGTTGCAGGCAGAAAGCAACAGAAGAAAAATCTGCTACTTCTATGATTCATAGTAACAGCTCTTAGACCTTGCAAATAAAACAGCCCAGTAAGCCATCACACTGTTAAAGGAACTATTCAAATCCACTCTTTACCAGCACAAAGAAGATACTGGCAGCATCAGATCACTTCTTTGTTTGGATCTGAGCCTGTCTCAGGGTGTTTCCAAACCACCTCTCCCTTTACTGATTTCATCACCTCCTTCCTCTACAGCTATATACACAAAACATTGGCCACTTACCCTGTAGATCTCCTCAAGCAACAGCTTAGCACAATTCTGGCCCAGTTCCTCAGGAAGTACAGCTGTTCCCTGGCCCTGAGGGTTTGAGGCTAGCTCAGCACTGAGAATAGTGCCATTGATGGTTTCTGCAGTAAGGCACATGCCAAAACCCGGTGATCTGAAAGAAAGAAAAAAAGTGCATTTGATTTAAGGACAAAAATCGAGTAATGAGCCAAGAGCTATTCCCAGCCAACATCGTCTTCAAGTTACAAACAGCTCCTCCCATAGGGCAATACTGGGAATCTGACCTTGATGACAAACTTTCTGTTCAATACATTAGATTCACTCTGGAAAAAAATCAATGTCAGTACTTAAAACTCAAACCAAGTACCACTTGCTACAGAACCCTCCATGCTGGCTATTCCTGGGAAAAACTCTATAAAAAGGAAAAAGAAAAAGCATCCAAATCTCAGAAATGCTATTTTTTAAATAGAGGACGGTATCTTTCACATTTAATTAATTCATGTTTGATGGACATTTCAAAGGTATCTTGTGTTTCTTCCTTGTGACATTCAAAATCAAAACTACCTTTGTTTAGGGTTTGAGATCTTTCCCTGCAAGCTTCAATACTTAGCAACATTAGACTAATTACTTAGTATCAGGGATACTGCAGTCATACTGGAGTCATGACGAATGTGACAGCAGAGCAGCACAGAAACCCAGCCAGGTAAAAAGGGGTTCAATTCCTCTGCCCATACTATTATTTATCCCTCTGCATGGGCTACATGTAGTAAATGTAATGTTGCTGTCTCAATTCATTTGACATTTTAACTTTATAGACAGATGAAAAAAAAAAATTGGGACCTCCAAGAAACACAACACCCAGAAAAGTTTCTGCAATTTTGATCACAGTTAACAGTCTAGAGCCACAAGTTACAAACCTGGGATGTTAAATATGATGAAGGATTATAAAAGAGGAAAAATACTTTAAAATGAGGTAATAATTTCTAGATTTTGAAACTTCTGAACCTTGCAAGTTTTAAGATAATACTTCAAAATGCAGAAACAATAAAAGAAAATGTGCATGCCTGCATTTGAGCATACAGACAGAAGACAAACAAAGGAGTTACCCAGAACTCCTTCTACCTCAATGAACAAGAGGATAACAATGCTGACAGAAATTAAGAACATTTTCTGAATCACATCCATCTCTTCCGTGTTTTGCTGGCAAACAAAATCTGTAGAAGTACAGTAAATTAATTTTCCAGTCCTCATTGGCGAAAGGACACTCCTTCAGCTACTCAGCAGAAGACAACACATCACTGCTCCAACACTTCCTTAACATGCTTTGGTCCCATCCCAATACTACCATTTTCATCAGAAGGTGTACAGTTAGAATGTTGGTTTCCTCAATGTACCATGGCACCTCTGATCTTAATCTAACTTCAAAGCAACAGATTTAAAAAGTGAGAGAGCTCAAGTTGCCTTTAGTGGCAATAATAATGTATTGCATTTCTCATCTAAGAAAACACACTTCTATCCCTGTTACATGAGTAAAACAAATGTATCTAGTGAACCATTAATTTTTTTTCTTTTAGAGAATATTTATTCCAACTCAGAGAGATAGAAGATTGTGATCTAAAACTCAGTAAAAATACAGATCAGAACACTCTAGGAGATCAACAAATGCATATCTATTCCCTGTGCACATTGGATACTCACTTTCCAGAGCTGACCCCCTTCATATGGTCTGTGTAGATATAAATGTCTGGGAGAAATTGATTCAGGATGCCCCTTGCAGATTCCACCATTCTGTTTGCCATCTGTGGTGATACTCGGACAGAATATCTATACTTTTGAGCTAAGAAATTCATTGTGGTCACAAAAGAAACTGAAAGCAGAGACTAACAAAATTGGTAAAGAGGTTCCAATGCATTTTTTCAGAAAACACGGGTTTGTCCTATACATCTATTCATAGCACTGATCCACCTTCCTGTACTTAGAGAAGCATGCACAGGCAACTGCTTTCTACAGTTTATTGATATAACTTGAAGTGAAGTACATGAAGAACATGTGTTAAAGAACAGCTTATTATGACTAGGTAAATAACAATCTTGAAAATGCCCTTTGACAAATTAAATTGCTGTTCTGTCATCTTATGCTTTCTTATGATGGAGGAAGTCCTGTGTGTTCTGCTGTTCATATAGTATTAAAACAAGGCCCTGAGTGAAGTTTCTGTGAATTAGCAATAAGAAATCCTGCCTTTCTTTTTCTATTGAGGAGAAACTGGAAAGATAAATATGAAACTAAAGACAAATGTTTTAACAAAAACATTAATTTAATTATAAAAGGCTTTAAGACAAATATCTTTGCTCTCTCCAACTATCTAGTAGTGCTCTGAGGCTATCAAGTTCACCAGTTCTCTAGTCCCTAAGCACTAGAAGGGAAAGAAAGAAATTACTAGGAAAGAGGAAATTACTATCTTCCTGCTTGCCCTAATCCACCTTCTCACAGTAAACAGGAGATTAACTGCTTTTCTGCCGTTATACTCAGGTGCTGCTTCAGAGAAACTCCTAACAGATCTTCATGTGTACAAAGCCCATTGTGCTCTAAATTCCACCCCAAGTATAATGCATGCTCATTTAACCTCACAGCTGCACATAAATTCATATGACAACATGGAGAAACACACTTCCCAAATGCCCAGCTGGCAGGGAGGAATTTCCTCTTCTACATATGCCTATAGCATCAATTCTGGAGTAGGTAAACTACAAACTTTTAGATCTTAAGGGCAAAATCATTGAATAATAATCAGAAAACTGATTGCTCTGCAGAGTTGGTGTACTCAGTATTTTGGATGACTAAAAAGGTTGCTGTAACACAATCTCCCCAGCTGTGAGGAAGCAGACTTGCTCAGATGAGTCTTGAGGGAACAAAGATACATACTGAAAAGACCTAAGGGCCTAACCTCCCAGATATTTTGTCTTCTACTGTCTTGAAGGATCACTTAATGGCTAAACTAAACTAAGACTGTTTCTCACTGGGCTTATTAAAGGCAAACCTCTAGAGAAAAAACTCAGGAAAACCTACAGGAAAGCAGAAGTTCAAAAATCTGTAGTTCACATATATCAGTCAGAAACAGTCAATGATGCTGCGCATTAACATCAATTTGGAACAATGGCAGTGAAGCCAGGATAACTGCTTCCTCCTTCACACAGAAACAGATAGAACTACTTACTACAGAGGGGAATGGGGGCCTAAGAAAAGTATTTTCTTCATTGAAATACATGGCAACCCACACCAAAAGCACAATGAGCCACCTCCATTTTGAACTACAGTGTATGTACCCAGTAAAACTGCTCTTGCTTGACAATATTGCACTCATTCAAACACTGAAATTGGAAAAACATCCTGTTCTCACACATAATTATGATGGTATGCCACAAGCAGAAGACAGAACAGTCTGCAAGCCTACACCTCTGTAAGGAAACTTGACCTCATTCCTGATTTTCTTTTGAGTAATCATATTTGGGACTCTCAGTCACAAATTAAACTACAAGTTGACAACTGTTCAAGATAGGCTCCTGTAAGGAGTTTCTGCTTTCCTTCTACAATGCCAGCAGATTCATTAGATACAATACAATGTGCCCTTGTCTTTGTGTGGAAGTAAAACCTCCTCCTCCACTTCCACCTGAAACAGTACTACAAAAGGTGAAGAGCCAATGAACTTCTTTTCAAAACACAACAAAAAGCTTAGCGTGTGCAGCAAGGTGTAAACTGGACTAAGACTGAAACTCCCATCTAATTTCTGTTACACTCATTAACAGCCAAGATGTCACCTATTCAGTACATAATAAAACTATGTTTATAATTACTGGATTTCCACACAAGATTTCTTCTAGTGCTGCTACATTATGTAATGGAAGGTATTTTAACTTTTTCCTGCCATTGAAGAAATTTCAAATAGTTCAGTTTTAAATTTATTCACTTGTCTACAGATGCTTTTTGAATGGCAATGTTGTGAACACAGCAGTTTTGGACACTGTCCTGAATTCTAGCTGTATGATGCTTCTGTGTAATGTTACCCTGTTACCTGGATACATACTCAGCAACACAGTGCACTCTGTGATTTCAAGTTGGGAGACTTATTTTTTTTAAAGAAAACTTATTTAGAAGTAGAAAAACAGAAGTACAAACAAAAAGGATACGCAGTTCCTCTGATGCGCTTGATTTTGCCAGGGTCTATAAACTGAACGGGCTGCAAGACCTTCCTCACTGGGCAAGTAAAGAGTATCTCTCCACCCCCTTTAGGAGGCATTCCTCTCCGGTTGATCTAGAAATAATGATGGAGGAAAAAAAGAGCATTAGTAAAGACTATAAAAAAGGTACCTACACACCTTAAAACTTACAGCTTTTATTTCATGTAGAATAAAATATTATAAGTAGCGGCATTATGTGAACACAGGCAAGAAAAAGACATCGTAAAGGCAGAAATGGATTTTGCACCAAAACTAAAAGCAAACATTGATTTCATTTTTCCTCTCCTCTCAAGTACAGTAAGGCATGGCTTCTCAATAGAAAACAAAGCAAAATCAACCAACAAAAAATCTTTACCAAAACAACCTTGGCTTAAGAGTGGTAGCCAATTTGCACCTTGTTGCTGAAGAAAGACTAGAAGTATTTGTGCTCAGTTGGTTGGAGCCTGGTGCTCTAATAACACCAAAGTTGTGAGTTTGATCTCTATAAGGGCCATTCACTTAAGAGCTGGAATGGATGATCCTTGTGGGTCCCTTCCAACTCGGAATATTCCGTGGCTCTGTATATGGAGGAGCAGAATTAACTCAACCCCACAAACACATCTGTCTAGCCTCAACCTGTCCTACCATCCCAAGCCAACGTCCACAAGGATGGAGCTGGGACATGGGCCTGTGAGTGGGTCTGGCTCAGACATGGCCAGACAGGGCAGGGCTGTGGAGATCTGAAGATCAGCTGCAGTGCCATGGGAGTAGAGGATGACAATCTCAGGACAATCACATGGTGCCCTGAGCTGTGGGCAGGGGGGAAGCACCCCGGGGTGAGGCTTGGCAGAGCAAGGCACTAGCAGGACCTAGTAGTGCAACTAGGGCCTTCACACATTTGCAACTTTGAAAAAGCTAGTTTCTTTCTCCAACTTAAAAAAAATAAATTAAAAAAATTATTTTACATCTAGTTTTATCTGGCCTATGAAGAGAGTAGTCTTTAAGAAAAGCTTCCTTCCTGTATTTTCCAAACTGGAAGCAAACCTCAATCACCCAAACAGATCCAGCTTCCCTGAAAGTGAAGAAGGCAAAAAAATTCCATTATTACTCCCTAGACTCAGGCTGGGGAAACAAAGAGCAAGTAGAAATAAAAAGATATTAACTGAAAAGCAACAGGAAAGCAAAAAGGTTTTTAGTCTGATTTGGAGGCTAAGAAAAGTCACTACCTTCTCCTCACTCTCTATACCCATAGCCTTTGCATCTCTCCCACTACAATTATTGTGTGGCTGGTATGCTATTTAAAACATGTCAAGACCAAGGGGCAATTTTAGAAATGTGTATATCCACAACTAGGTATCTGTTAGAGACAGAAACAAACAGCAAGCATACAGCCCTGTGAAGCAGTGAAAAAGTATCAATTAAACATGTGCTAGGAAAGAAATGAACAAATTGTCTTACCTTGATTTCCAGATTTTCACCATCAATTCCAAACTTCTTCAGTAGGGGTAGAGCTGTTGCCTTAAGAACATCAACCTACAGAACACAGAATTTAAAAAGCAGAGTCTTTACCGAAAAGTTATGTTAGTGCATAATTTAAAAATCACTGCATTTTGAGGTTACTAACAAAGGTTAAGTCTTCTCCATACAAGATATATGTCTTCCCTCCAAATGGGAAGACATGGGAATGCAGCGCAGAGACCTTCAGCTACTCTTAGCCTACCATAGCATCTCATTACTAAAAAAAAATTGCTAGAACAAATTACTGGCAGATGGAATTTCCTATTTGGCTTTCTTCTTTAGCCTGATTTTTAGTTCCATTATGGTTCAGCTAAAACAGCTCACTTGTTTCTGTGAACAGTTGTTGAAAAAAATACCTTTTTCTGTCATTACTAAAAATTCTTACAGCTAAATAGCTAAATAGATTATTGCAAGAATCTTTGCGTTCTTGCAACACCATTGCAAGAGCAGGCCCTTGATTTGGCAGGAAGAGCATCGTTCTTCTGACAAGAACTTCTCACCTGTTTCTGTGAAATAGAAGCTTCTAGGTAACTTCTATTGAAACTTTTTCGAGAGCTTGAAGTGGGTGACACATCAATGTACCCCCTTTAAGCCAAGTGCTCACCAGATCCAACTCTGAACAGAATTACCCTTGCCATTGCTCTTCCTAATTGCTGACTTAAGAATATAGTGAATGTCCTCTTCCCTCTTCTGAAACTTTAGTTGTTGCCAGAAGTGAAAAAAATTATTTATCAATGCAATAGCACAGGAAGTAACCCAAGATAACCAGTCAGGAAGAGACAGGACAGCCTGACCAAAGAGGAACTAAATTCAGGTGGAGGAAACAGGTATGAGGCAGGCAGCAGTTAAGGAAGCAGAATAAAAAGCACTCTCTTTCCCATACCTTTATCAAGAATTCACAGTCCTTAAGTTTCATTGTCTCTGCTTTGCAGAGAATGCAAGCCACTGACAAACCAGCAGCACACACCTCACCTATAAATCTGTGAACATCCAGATAGAGCTACCCAAGGAGCCATGAGTGCATATTGCATTCTTGTTCTTCAAATCCTGCTGGACAATATACATTCTTTCTTGTGGAAAGGCATTTGGTGTTGTTTTTAATAGTATTATCAATATTTGAATGTCTTCATTTAAAAACTGTAAGTCAATGGTGACTTTTTTATATTTATGTAGTTGTTCGGGTTTTTTTTACAGCCAGGGTACCTTCAGTGGTATTCATTAACCACATGGATTTGACTATTAGAGCAAAAGTCTTTACTAACATGCCTGTGCACATGCACACACACATACATATGAATATCACTGGCAGAAGTTTCAACAAGCTGATTTGGTTCACATTAAAATTACAAAACATATCTCCCTTTTTCTTACAAAATAAAACATACCAGTGAAAAAAGAAAAGCTTCACCATGCTTCAGTTTTTCACAAACTGTTCCAGTGTGGGTTCCCCATGGGGTCAAAAGTTCTGCTAGCAAACCTGCTCAAGATTGGACTCCTGTCTCGGTGGGGCCACAGGTCCTGCCAGGACCCTGCTCCAGCACAGGCTTCCCATGGGGTCACAGTCACATTCAGTATGCAGTCCTGCATGGGCTGCAGGTGGATATTTGCACCCCTGTTGACATCCAGGGGCTGCAAGGGAACACCCTGCTTCACCATGGTCTTCATTATGGGCTGCAGGCCCATCTGCACCAGCGCATGAGGCACCTTCTCCCCTTTTTTCACTGACCCTGGTGTCCGCAGGCCTGTTTCTCACATATTTTCATTCCTTTCTCCAGCTGCATGTTCCATAGTTCCCTCCTATCTCTGCTTCCCCCTTAGATCTCTTATCCCAGCATGCTGATAGGCTCAGCCTGGGCCAGTGGCAGGTCCTTCTTTGGGCCAGCTGGCATGGATTGTGTTGGGATGTGATGGAAGCTTCTTACACAACCCACCACTGTAGTGGCCCACTACCAAACCCTGACCGTGCAAACCCTATACAACCTACTAAACTGAAATTGAGAGATTCTTACATTAATAACAGCAGGGAAAACACCTTGCCCATTTTCAACTCCCACCTTATATTCACATTGGTTTATCTTTCCACTTTCTCCTTGGAAAGTCAGAAGGCATACTGTTGGAGAGACATATCTAAGCATCCCTTTTTGGACACGCATAGGTAAAAATTGTTCACACAGTTTATAAACACCCTTGGTCTACTGGAAAATAAAAGCCCCAATCAATTTAAAACCAAGTTTCCATTTACTTAAGTACATATATCAATTAAGATAGCACTTAAATTCGTACTTTTTGTCTCAGCAGCCTGCAGAGCCACATGCTCTACAAAACAACTTGTAAACTTCCTTACAGTAGTATATTGGTGTGCAACAGATTTACTGTTTACTCAGGCAAGTTAAACAGAAATAAGCCATGTTTAAACCAATTTTAGGATTTGGTATTTGGTTACCATTGAAAAGCTACCAACCATGAGCTCAGTCACAGTAACTGAAGTTGTTACTGTGTTAGTTATCACTAACAACTACTGTGTCATTGCTCCTATGACACAATAAACTTAAAACTTAACTTTTTTATTTACATTTAGTGTCAGGAACTTCCAGTTGGCTGATGTGTCTCACCTACATGTCTCAGCTTGGGCAAGCGCAAACCCCCTTCAAGCACAAACTAACTGCCTTAAATTCTTCCACCCATTTCAACTAAATTATTTAATCTCAGGTCCACATGACTGATGCTCAAAAGACATAATTTTCAGAATCAAGACTCAGATGAATGTCCAAACTTACTTGAAAGAAACATTAACATTGGACTGCTTTTCACCTCCAGATTATGCAAGAATTTCTTCATTGTGACTGAATAGACACAGTCAACAAAAAACACTTCTTTGATTCTTACTACTTACCAGTTACAGTAAGTACTTTTAATCACAATGACTGAAAGGTTAGCAAAACATGCTTGTTTGTTCTTTTTATATATAGTGTTGTGTATATCCCACTTTGCTGGCTCATGGTAGAGTCACAGGTGAGAGAGTGAGACTTTTAAATGGCAAGTAAAGCATAGTTGAAAAGTCATAAATACTAGCAGAACTCAAAGGCTTGCCTAATATCTGCAGTTTGTATTCATTAGAACTGATTAAGTTACCAGATGACAATGTTTCCTTAACCTACTCTGAGGAAAACAGGTAATCTCCAAACACCATTCAAAAAGTAAAGAGTAGTGCTGTTCTCCAAAAGCAAAGGCTTGTGTTTGCTGCTTTTTCGGAAAAGAAAAAAAAAAGCATAACCAAAAAAAAAGCATAATTACTTAAGTGTTTTTACCGTATGTTGCCCATAGTTCCTTTTAGTAACAACACTATTACAAAACAAAGAACAGCAAATCAGTAGTAATAGAAATCAAGGTAAGCATTTCATAGGCATTTATCTACCAAACGTTCTAGCATTTTTCTGAAGAATCAGAGAGTATTACATATTTTTGCTACTGTAATTTTGTAATTGCCATGTGACAGCACCACTGGTATAACTATTTCAAGAATTCAACAGAAGAGAAACATTTCTTCCTTTTCACATTCAAGTTTTAAAGACAATTTTCTCTTTATACAGTAAATACATGTGTGTCTTAAAAGAAATAACTCACGTAAATTCTCAGAGGAGAATCAAACCTGTGGCAGAGCCTCACAGTTCATTTAAAAGGAATTTTCAGGGGAGAATACAGAAGCAGTACAGAATCGCAAGTCAAAAGGTGGATTATAAACCGCAGTTTACAGTCCAATGCAGAGGGGGACCAGTATAGCAGATTCTTCTTTGATTCAGAGTTTGCTGGTAAATGCAGTAATACTGCATGCAGTATTACATACTGGATGCAACTTGTTTTAGACATTCCTTCCTAATACTTTTTTTTTAGGCAGGAGGAGAAATATCCTCTGGTACTTAATTACTCACCGAAGGATCTACTTGATCATTTGTTACTCCCCTCAAGACAATCTTCAACGGATGCTTCATGAAAGGCGCCAAGTAGAGCAGACTTTCCAAATAGTAACCAATACTACGACTGGGGCTGCAGTCATGTTCCAACGAGCCTCCGTACAGAAGTCCAGGTTGATAATACAAGGTAGTACCTGAGGAAGATGTCCGGGGAGCAAACCAAATAAGAGCACTGTAAGAACACTCGTCATTACTACAACAAAAACAGATTTTGCAACAATGTACATGGGCAAATTGGAGGCAGAATTTATGGAAGATGGCAGGACTTCCAGGATGCTGTTTACATGTTTGCAGCCAGTAAATGAGCCAACACACGAGTGTCCGTCTGTCCTACATATCATTTATCCTCCCTTCTCCTTCCCTCATGAAACAAAAAATCTCTTAGCAATCTCCAAAATGCTGATACAAGCAATAATTATCCTCCACAGAAGCTAAATCTTCATCAAGCCATCAGGTCATTGGTGCCTTGGCATATCTGGTGGCAATTTGTCCGCTTTACTGACCAACCATAATCCCTAAAAATCCTTGAGAAAAAGAAAAGTCCAAACCAGATGAGATTTTTATGTAGGGTGCTTATCACTCCAGCCAAACCCTTTTCTAAGCAAGAATAAGCAAGCAGTCTTGCTCAAAAGTTTGCCTTTGTAGAATGTAAACCTTGCCCCCTACAAAAATCCATTCTGGTTCAAAGGAAACTTCCCCCACTATGAAGACCCACATACCCAACAAAATACTAATTTTTGGGCAATACAGTTTCCTTAGCTCTCTGCATTATGGTGGAATGCTGATCTTCTTGCATGGGATCAATTACTACAAACCTTCTCACCTTTGTTTTTTCTGATCTTCTCAGCCAATTACATCTGAACACCTACCTCTGTCAAGACAAAACTCCAATTCCACTGCAGAAACTGATAAAGCCTGGAAGACCAGAAAAGAGAAAGTGGCAAAACCAGCTCTTACCCGTTTGGTTTATTTCAATCTGTGAGCCATTGGTCACTTTGTCAATCAGGCGTATAAAACTTGCTTCAAAATCTAAGGAGTGGAACATAGAGAGAATTTTAAAGTTGATTAAAGTTCACCACCATTCTTGTACTCTTATCTCTTCACGATGGTAAGGCTACCCTCACTCTTCAAGTTGTGGTATAATTTTATCACATCAGGAAAGGCAATTAACTGTAAAACCAGAGATGTTAATTTAAGCCTCCATGTTCACAGGCATCTCAAATCAATTGAGATGGCCTCAGATGGGGCAGCTAGACTAGTCACAATTTAACCCAAAACAAAAAAACCTCCAAATAACCAAAACCAAAAATCAAACCAACAAAAAAAAATCAGCTGAAAAACCCCCACCCCAGGATGAATATGCTAGTATTCTAGTACTTAAGTATCTCAACATGGTACAGACTCAGTATCAAGGAAGATACGTGAACATATACAGAATTCAAAACCCACGTTTTAAGGGCCAACAGCACCTGCATAACGGTTGGTAGGTTCAGAACTTCCTTAGCAATAACCCTGTGCTACTTCTTAAACAGAAATCAGGTATGTTTTTCTATATATGCTTCTGGGATGCAATAGCAGAAATTATAGTTGGTTGATATTTGCATAACATGATTGATGCCCTAGTCACACAATACTTGTTCTGCTCTCTATTTGGACAATTTCTAAACTTTATGACAGTTTATATGTTTATAAAAGTTTACGACAGAACTAAGGCCTCTTCCAGTGCAAGAGTGCATCCTTTTGAGCACATGTTTCACTCTTGAAGAATACCCAAAGACGAGTTCTCTTTAAAAATGTGGTCGTGAAAGGCAAAAAGAACTGTGTGTTGAATCATCAACACAAGTCAGAATTTATTGTTATTTTTCTTTTACGGTCATACATACATACATATATTACACTTTAACTCATACTTGAAAAAGGCAATTCAAACACCTTTTAAAAAAACACGGCAAGACTACAAATGTCACCACTACATGGTGATAATAAATACTTTGGGGGTCATGATAAATGTTAAGTCAAGTATGCAAGAATACTTTGACAGTTTCTGAGCAGAATTTCTAGACATAAACTGAAGNCCGGGAGGGCCCGCGCGGAAGGAACCGCGTTACCGCGGGGAAACCCGGGTGCGGAGCCGATGGGACGGGGACGGCACAGGCCGGCGGGTGGGTGACAGTCTCCCTGCTCTGGCCTCCGTCACCGCCCTGCGCCGCTCCCACGCCTCCTTCCAAAGCCCTGATACCCACGTGTGACAGCTCCATCCGAGACGGCGCCGGCAACTCCCGGGTTGCGCGCAGCGCCCAGGGAAGAGAGATACCATTCAGAGGGAGACAACGACACGCAGCTGGATCCCAACCTCCCCGGTAGGAGGGGGCCTGGGCTGCCACAGATCCCGGTGCGGGGCTGACCCTGCCCGGCAGCAGGTTCCAGGCACAGTCAGCGCCGAAATTCCGCCGCCCCCGACCTCCTCCCCCGCGGCCGCCGGTGCCGCCGCTCACCGCGGAGGCCAGGGTCCTCCTCCTTGTTGCGGATCTTGCGGATCTTCAGCGGGCGCCCGCTGAGCGTGGCCAGCACCATGCGCTGGCGCAGGAAATTGCATCCCGCGTAGCTGAGGCACTGAACCTCGCCCGCCATCCCGCTGCCCACGTGGTTGGGAACAGGAAGCTCTGGGACAGCGGCGGGGGCAAAGGGCAGGGGGCGGGCGGGCGCCAGGAGGGGTGGGTGGGTCTTCGCTGTGGTTCCCGTCCGCATTGGCCGCGGCGGTCTCAGGCGTGTTCGGGCTGAGTTTGTTGCGACAGGGGTAGCAGGCGCTGCCTCTGGCTTTGCTTCTGCTGCCCGTCACCTGCGAGTTTTCATCTGAAACGTAGATTGTAAAAGTGTCGATCGAGGTGTCTGACCGAAGCCCGGTGCCCGGCCGGCCGCACCTTTGGGCGGTGATGGCTTTCCCTCGCGTGCCGGCGAATAAGGACGGCTGGGAGCAGAATTATGTGCTTGGGGCAGGGTTCTGTACCGGCAGCGAAGTTAGTCAGTTCCTGCGAACAGGTTCCCTCAGACAGTCCTTTTCCGTGATTTATCCCTGACTGCCCTAAAGAAGACCTAGCAGAGAAGTGATTGTGGCTTGCAGTCCTCAGGCCAGCCTGCTTGCTTACTGACAGTAGCAGATCTCAGCTGTGCTAAATGAAGAGACTGAGTGAATATTTCAGCCTCTGCTTAAGAGAAACTTCAGTTAGAGGGAAGATACGACAGTGTGAATTGCTAGGCTACGTTTATGGGAACAGATGTTAGAGTGGAGTATTTCTAGCTGGAAGGGACCAACAGCAATCATCTTGCCCAAGCACTCCAGGGCTGACCAAAAGTTAAAG
>VYZS01066920.1:3145-18788 GCA_013400695.1 Neodrepanis coruscans | reverse complement strand
CTCTGCTCTGTCCCTGCCACCTGGCTCCAGCACCCCAGAAACACCCCTCCACAGACACACACAGGACCAAGACCAGTGACCAAGATCTCCTTGGAGTCCCCCTGAGTCTCCTGAAAATGCTGCAACTCCTCCCAGAGCTGGCAAAGATATCAGTGCCATGTGGCCTCCCACACCACTATCTGCTCTGCCACCAGGACCCCCCATCCGATTTGCAGAGGGTGCCTAATAGTCTTCAAAGAAGCAGTGCCTGGGATGAGACACGTTATTCAGCAATCCAAACTCCTTCCTTGCTCTTCTTGCCTCCCTCTGCAGATAGCCACCCACCTCCACAGCAGGACCAGAGCTCCACACACCTCAGAGAAACACAGCTACAGCTTGGAACATTGCTGCCCAGTTATCCATGTCTCCCTGGGTCAAAACAGCCCCTGCTTGGGGCCCAGATGGTGGCACTATGCTGGCAGGTTGGCATCTTCTCTTCCAACTCATAACTTGGGCACCATTGAGAAGCTGCTGCCAGCACTGGGCAGGTCCAGAAATGGATGTCACAGAGGCAGGAGGGGTCATGGAGGGATGCTGGTGACCAGGTGCCCTTCAGGCTGGCCAGAGCCAGTGCTGCACTTACCTCCACCATTCTTGTAGCAGAGGTAGGGGAAGCGCCAGACATTTCCCAAGCCAATGATCTCACCAGCCACAGACAGGACATACTCCAGCTTGTTGTTCCATTGTCCACGCTCCAGGGTCTGGTCCTCCTCTTCCTCCTTCTCCTTTTCCATGTCAGGGAGTGTGGGCACTGTTTCACCATTGCTGACAGCACCAGGGACTCCGTAATCCATTCCACTTTCAGAAGGTTCAGCACAAGTCATGCAACAAGGCAGAAATATAGGCTATGAGAGGCAAGAGAGGGGCAAGGACACGGGCACACGCACACATCAAACTATTTCTCTCTTGCCTCTCATACTGATCCCTGCTGGCACAAGGTACTAAGAGCATGCATATACTTCACTACTGAGTCTAAAACCAGTCCTTAAAAGCCACTGTTAGTTTCATTATTTTAAACTGACTTATCTCAAAACACTGCCACTTCTGGAAGCCCATCTTCTAAGCACAGCATTACACAGAAGACACAAAGGCTTAGCCACGCTAGAGCTCCCACCACAGCAGGTACAGGGAAAAGACTTAGGGCTGGAGTGGCATGAGAACAGGTTAAATACTTGACAAGTTATTTTATAACGGTTTCTCTTCTGTCTTGTTACTGCTTACTAAGCAGCATGCTTACAGACCGTGCAATGAAAACCACGAAACACACAGAAGCCTTGGACACAGGAAGGAGACAAACTGAAGTAATAGAAAAATTAGCTGCTTCTTTTGATGGTGACAGCTGTTGCTGACAACCTACAAGGCTGTGTGGAAAGGTGATTTTCAGAATGGTGCTTTCCTTCCAATAGCAGGAAGAGAAAGGGTGCGGGAATCATGGGCATCTGGGATCTCACCTTTCCCAGGGTCTGCTGCTACAAACATCTGCCTGTTCCCTGCAGTCTCCCCAACAGTACTGCTCTCAGGAGGCTCTCTAAATAGATCTGTGCTATGATCAGTAAAGAGTAAGTGGGCAGCACTCCTACTGTCCCACCTTCCCCCCAAATCCTCCGAAAGGACACCTGTCCTCCCAGGAAAGCCAGGACACAATATATGTGACTGTTGATGCACACCTGGTGCTTCCAGTCACATAGAGGAGACATGTATGGGTATGGGCAGCACAGGTGGCACCAGTTCTGCTGAAGCCGTTTAGAAGGATCTGGAGCTGTTTGGGACTGTCCCTCCCAAGCAGGCACCCCTCTGTCTGCTGAGTCTCACAGGGCAAAGAGTGAAGATTGTGATTCCTTACCCATGCCCAGTGTCAAAGCTGGGATTGCTGAGGACCTTGTGCCAAGGAGGGCAGCTTCCTATGCACAGTGCCAGCCCTCGAGCCTGCTTATGCCCTGCAGAGACAGCTCCCCCAGCCCCAGCCTTACGCTACCATTCATCCCTGCCTGCCACTCCCTCGTCAGCAAAGCAGGAAAAGGCACTTGCAGCAAATGACACTCTCCCCCATCCAGGCAGAATTAAAAAAGGGCAAAGCAGCACTCACAACTTCTCCCCTCCCCCTGCATAGCCCCCTATGAAACACTTTGGAACATGAAGAGAAGCAAGAAACACTGGCAGGGGCTTGACAGCGGCCGAAAGGAAGGACTGGGAGGACCCCTCCACGCTAGAAAATTATTAAACAGGCAGAAAACGCTCCTCTGACCTTCTCATCCACGGCAGACCCGGGAGGGTGCGGGGCACAGGGGGAGCAGGGAGAAGAAGTCGGGGGCAGAGGTGTTACCTTGCGGCGCTGTCGGGGCGCGAGCCGACGGGAGAGGCGAAGGCAGGACCGAAAGGTGCTGGCTTATTTAAAGTGTGGAAAGAAAAAATTCAGCGGTGGTGTAATCCTAGACTTCGCCCAACCCACATTCCTTCCCCCCACCCCCCAGGGCTGGACAAAAACCTGCACATGACTGATTTCATGGCCAGTGCAAAGGGGCTCGTTCCCCCCGCCTGTGAGAAGGGCTCACACTGCCTTTGCCAGTGCTCTCCGTCCCGGGCCAGGGACCGCTTGGCTCCCGCTCTCCATCGCCTCTCTGCCCGACACTGTCCCTGGAGAAAGAAGAGACCACCACACACAGGTGCCTCTGCTGCATTGCCTGAGGGAGTCGAAACCCCTAGACCTGCTGGGAAGAGGTAAGAGAGGAAACACAAATTCCTTGGCAGGGAGGTCATGGGCACAGGACAAGGTCCTGCATCTCAGCCCGACCCGCAATTTCCAGGGCTGTGCTCTGGCCAGGAGCAGTGGCAGGCAGTAAAGCTGGAAATAAACTCAGCTAAACTTTCTGCTGCTTCTTACTAAGGGCCCAAAACAGCCTCATTCAGAAACTTGGCAGGTTGCAAACTCCATTCCCTCACGCTCAAGGATCTTTGCCACTGGTCTTTCTTGGGAGCTGCACTGCCCCATCCCAGGACACCGTTCCAGAAGCTGCAATGGGAATGGGCAATCAGGCAGCAGATGAAAAATTGTGCAGCAGGGAGACAATAAGTCCCAGTTGTGCATACCCCGCACTGGGCTGCAAAATGAACTGTGGTTGCTCCGGAAAGAGGTCTTGGGATTACAGCAGGTACCTGATGACATTAGCTCCCTCCTTAGAGGCCATAAAAGAGGCAAACAGAACAGGATATTGTTCATGATAGATATGTTACAGCTGTGATGGTCCAAGGATGTAAATGGGGCAAGGTTTTTAAATATTTTTATTATAATTGTTGATAAATACCTGAGGCAAGAGAACACAGGGGGAAAAAATAATATTTTTGGGTTCAGTGTCCTTGCATCAGGTGTGTAAAGCATCAATAAAATCTAAGCTGTGTACAGGCAGCCTGAGAAGATAGCAGGAGAACAGGAATGAACCAGCAAACACTGTGGTATCACTACATTAATCTATGGTGTATCCACACAGCACCCGATTTCCCAGATGACAAACAGGAAAATGAAAGAGGGACAGGCTTAAGTGAGGAATGAATTCAACGAAGGATTGATCAAATATGCAATGACGCCTCATTTTGGAAAGAGATGCCTCAGATAAAAAGAGATTTGGAAAAAGGAAAAGACAAAGAAGATGAATATATTGTTCACTGCATCTCACAGTACAACAGGTAATGTAATTCAATGAAAAAAGATCAGATTTAAACCAAAATTGAATTCTCTTTCCTCCCACTGTGCATAATTAAGCATGGTACCTGTGGCCATTACCACAGAACATCATTTGGAAAGGAACTAGGCAATTTCATATAGGGCTGCTTCTCTTCTACGGCAATTAAACAGGATGGTTGAAATTAAACAGCTCCAGTCCTCAAACAGGTGATTCTTGAAAACCAGGGAAGATGTTCCAGAGGAGGAACTATATGATACAGCGAGAAAGAGAGAACACCCCTGTGCAGAAACCATCTCTCAAAGAATAGTGTAGTTGTTGTTAAATAGTTAGGGTAAGAATGTAGGGATTAAAAACAATGGTAAAGACAATATCTTGCCTTGTACAACAAACTGATGTAAGGAGAGAGGAGACTGATTAAGGAAACATTTGTAGAGATTCTCAAAACTATTGCATTCATCAGTATCACTGCATGAGTATCCCTGGGTAAGCACAGTTACTACAGTGTACAGACAGCAACAATCTGATCAACAATGTGACAGGCTAATTGGCAGGAACTAATAGACTATTATAGGAAAATGTGCAATCAATTACAAATTATTTGATTTCAACCCAGTGAGGTAATACTGCGCTGAACACAACAATAACTTGAAAATGAAAACAAATGTTAAGTGTAAACATAAGCAGCAAGGGGAAATACTAAGACTGCATGTGCAAAAGCAATCTGGAAAATCCTGAGGAAAGCATATTTAAAGGAAAATATCACTTTACAGATCTTGTGGAATGAAATAAGGAAAAGTCCATATTGTTTTGGGAGATGTTACCTGAGAGATGAAAAAAAAAATTTCTTACAGAAGGTAGAAAGAGAAAGGAATCAACAAATACCATAAAGGATGAGTTAAGATTACAGAAAGAAAAGATGTTTTCAATAAGCATTTTTGAAGTTGCAGAAGACAAAGAAACTAAAAGGGACTTTAATTAACCCATCAGAGGCAATAAAAATATCTCAAGGGAAAACTACAAAGGATGAAACCTCAATGTCTAAGAAGTGAATCCTGAAGAAGTACCCAGGTCCAAGCAGGCTGCCAAAAGGGCGGAGCAGCACAATGCTGGAACATGGGGCATGAGTGAGGCACAGCTGGCTTAGCCACTTCTCCCCAGCACCCATTTTTGGAGAAGAGAAAGAGCACTGGCCCAGGCAGGGGTCACTGTCGGTGTGCCTCACACCTCAGTCAGGACAAGGGCTGGAAAATCCCAATCCTAAAGCTTTACGTTGCTTTTTGCTCATATCTTTATCTTTACCTTATAACATTTGCCAAGATTTCTGTCTTCAGCTTGAAACCAGTCTTCCTCCAGCAGCTGAGGCTGCGCTCCCAGGAAAGAGCTTACAGCACGCACAAAGCAAACCTGGAACAAGCTTCCTCTGGAGATAATGATGTACTTCAACATTCTTCTGGTTAGATGTGCATAAGAACTGGTGCCAGCCCACCCCATCATGCCTGGCCCACACAGGAGCATTGGCCCTGCATGCTGTGGTAGGAACCACAGAACCTATTCACAGATCTGGTCTTAATTCATGTCTATGTCCATCTTAGCAGGGAATGAGTGTTAATTAGATTTCTCTCCTCCAAAGCACCAAGCCACCTCCAATCACCTGGAAATGTAGTTCAAAACTAAGAAGAGGAGGGTTTCAAAAGGCAACCACTTAGAGGACTGATGAAGGGAAAAGATGAGAGGGAAATGTTTACTGAGAGACAAGCACAATCTCTTACTGGTCTGCAAGTAGCAGCTGTTTCAAATGAACTATGCTCCAAACCCACCAAACTCCTTTTAGGAGAGTGGCCTGGGCACAATTGCTATTGCTTCACATGCCCAGTGTGAAAAAGCCACCAGCCACATCTGGCCTTTGCTGAGTATTGAGAGCAACTATGCTCCACACTTCCACCTCCCCTTCCACTCTGTCATATGTGTCAAACTGCCTCCGTGTATTTTGAGGCCATGTAATCTTGCAAGCCATGTCCCAGCTTCCAGGAACGCAATTTGCCGTTGTATTATCTGGGAGCCAAGGCGAGAGTAAATACGATGCATTTCCTCTATCTGATAACCTCCTTGCTACTGGCCTGTTCAGCTGAAAACATTATTCAGCTTAAACGACCATGGCTGTAGCAAGCAAAATTGTCACAAATATGTACAGAAAGGGGATAAATAGAGCCTGATACCAGCTGGTATGTTACAGGAACCTGGAGATGGCTCAGCAGAGAAAGAAGCCAAAGTAATCACAAAGGAGTGACTCCTGCTCGAGCCATTAAGCTCTCTCCCAGAAAGGCACATGTATTTTGAAACTACAGTGCAGAAGCCAAAAGCCGTTGCAAGAGCCAGCAGTTCCCACATGACAGAAGATCCTACTGAAGCCATTTGGACAGCCTCATTCAGACACAGCCTCCCAGTGAATAACTGCTTCCAAATAATGACTTGAAAGACCAGAATCCCAAAGCAAGAAAAACCCTGTCCTCCCTGGACCCCTGCAGAACAGCAGAGGCCTCACTTCCGTGCAAGTCTGTGGTGCAGGATACGTCTGTCTGTGGACACCATGCTCTACATACTGGAGATAAACAGGTGATGTTTCTGCATGAGCCAGACCTCAGAGACCGGTTTGAATGGGGGATGCCATGCTTACAGCACTGGAGAATCCTCTTTTGCAGATATCACTGCCGTACCCTCTACTCCTCAGCAGGGAGGAGCTATGGGCAATGCCTGCACTCTGCTTGTATGAGCTGTCAGGGTGCTGGTTAGTCCCTCTCTAGGCACCTCAAAAGCTGTAGAGCACAAGAAGAGATAAGCTGAGAACAAAGAACTGTTCCCCTAGACTTGCTTTGGCTGCCGCATGAATTCCTAGCAGCAAGAGAGCCGCAAATTCTCATCACCACTATCTCACCTATGTCCAGTGTCAGTGGTTTCCCCCAGACCAGGATGAAAACAGCAGTGCTTCTTGTGTGTGTACTTGCCTGTCTGGAACACCAAACTCAAGATTAAGGCAGGAACATGTATGCATGAGCATAGGCACAGCAGGAGTGCCCAGGCAGGCAGATCTGCTTCACACCTTACCTCTGCTTTGTACCTTGTCTCTGTTAAACACTATTGCTCTTTGCACACATAAGCAAGGAATGGTTTTTTTTTTTTTGCTCAGAATTCAAAAGTATCCTCTTTTCATTTGTGGGTTAAAAGCACTGCAAGGTTATGCACTTATAAGCATATATGTATAGATAACTATGTATGTTTATAATATAATACAATGCAAACAAGAGTCAAGTAGCAAGCAAAGACTCCTGAGCCTGGAGGCTTTAATCTTTTTTAGCATCTCCTTCTACTTTCCCCTCAATTCTATCAAGTTCCACCAGATCGTCACTGCCCTTCCAAAGTCTAATCATGGACCTCCTAATTGCATCAAGAAATTAAAACTCATGAGTTTGTTGTTGCAGCCAAGGATGCAACTGGAGGACTTTTTCAGCTCAAGATCCATATGCCAAAGGAAATCATAATTCCAGACTGGTAATGATAATGCTTAAGTGGCCCAGAGTTGAGAACCAAAGAGCAATAGACTGATTAGGTACAAGGTAAGTTGAGGGGTAGAGAAGGAGCTGTATATTGGGACCATCAGGATGATGATCTTTCCTTATGGTCAGCATATTCCTACTCCTTTGAGGTGAAAGTATAAGTCTGAAAGCAATTCTGCAGGAAGAATGTCATCAGAGCCACTGACAGGGCTAGGATTTGCATGCCCCTGCACCTTGTCTGCATGCAAGGACAATGTTCTGCCAGGGAAAAGGGAAAACTTTTCTCAGAGGCAAGACAGAATTGTACCTGCTTAACTGGTTCTTTCCCGGAAAACCCATAATCTGCATCTAAACAAGCAAGGTTTGGGCAGTATTCTCAGAGCATCTGTTCATAGTTATTGAAACACACTGACAAAAACAAAACAAAGAAACCCTTTTTCATCTTTTTCATTCCGGACTACTGGGCTAGTAACTACTCAAAACACAACGTTTCCATTCTGGGGGAAAATCCAATAATCAGCTAGTCATTGGTGGACAGAATGAGAGAAGGTTTTTAAAAGTTTCTCAAAAGAAGTTTTCTATGCAAGAGTTGACACAGTGAATACCTGGGCATTTCAAAAATGGTCAATAAAACATGGGTTCACAGTTTTTTTCCAGCTTCCAAAAATCAGAATTACAGCCAATTTTAGAAAGCCCCTGCAGTGTTTCTCTTAAAAAAATCCCAGACAGTCCTCACATCAGCACAAGGAGTACCTGGCTGGGCTCCTGTGTCTCTGCAGCACCTGGGGATGCTGGGCTTGGAGAAGCATCACCTGGGAGTCCAAAGCCCATCCCTGAAGTACTGCCTGGTCCCAAGCAACTCTGCATGCCAGCTCCTGGCTACAACTCGTCAGAAGCAGTTTGTGCCTCTTATTTTGCTCCTCTGGTCACCAGTAGCCCAGGAGGAAGCAGAGACCTGGTCTTCTCTAACCTTCCCCTTGGCTGCCCTGCTGAGGTCCCTGCAACGTCGGGGAGGCAGACAGTTACCTCCACAGACAGAGAAAAAAGGAGCTCACATGCAGGAGATACACTCCCTATCATTCATCTGCTGAACCGGCTCAGTGCCTGGTGGGGCTTTGAGCAAGACCTAGAGCCTTTAGCTTCCCAGGTGGATGGAATTCTGCCTGAAGCAAGAATCACAAGCCTTCACACCAAGGGTGATCTGTCTACAAGTCATTCCTGTTCTGGTAGTCAGTTGCAACACATGGCACCACGTCTCTCTCCTTCAGACTTAAACATTTTTTTTCTGTCAAAAAGAAAGAGAAATATAATTTGTGAGTTTTGATAACTTAAGTCATTCTTACTTTTCTGTTGATGAGTGCCAAAGATGAAACAGCTAAGCTTCAAATTAGATCCAGCTGATGTCTGAAGAAAGCTAACCCTTTCAGCAAAGAGGATGAGTGGCAGTGGAGCAGAGGCTTGATGCCCAGGCATTTGGCACAGAGATTTTAGCAAAGACACATGCAGATTGGGTCTGGTTGGGTCAACTCCCTATACACACACACACTAAATGGAGAAGGTAGCTTGAGAGGAGCTTTCTCCAGAGGGACCAAAAGGCCTGCTGCTGCTGCTGCTGCTCATGTGCTTCACTCTGTCATTTCTGAATATCAAATTCCAAGCGATGTTATCTTTTTGCCCCAATGGATTCAAACACTGATGCTCACCTGAAACAAAATAGAGGGGCTGACCTGATCAAGAGGTCAGAGGGACAAATACACCCAAACACAATGTGTTTCCATCATGAAATTAATTAAGTCCTTTCCTTCCTCCAGCCACTCTCAGAGCCCCTCTGCTCTTTTTGATAAAGGCACTTCATTTGTGGTCCCTGCAAGCTAAGTCAGAGGGTCAGGCATTGCTCGCCAGTCATCTGACAAGTGCTGAGAATGTGGTTTCACAGCCCAGTTATGAAGTTTTCATGGTGATCAGGAGAAAAAAAAAAAGACATGGTGAAATAATTAAAAACATGGAGTCAATGAAGCCTTTAATCTTGGTATTAACCATAAATAGGATCTCAGGAAAGAAGAAGACTGGACTTTGATATTCTTGTTTAGTGTAAAAGTTTCTTACCACATGGTTTGAAATGCGTAGCAGTACCAGCATACATCCTACTGCTAGAACAGAATCTGTGCATTTACACCAGAGCAACCCAGAAAGCAGACCTTTTATATTGCTGCCCAAATCTTGTCATAACGATGCAAACGGACACGGACACTGTAGAGGAAAGACAAAGGCTAATGGAATTTCAGGACGAAGGAACTTTCTAGAAAGGTTAAGTCCAGGCTTCGTCTGTGCAGCCACGGTGAGGAACACAAACAATGCCCTCACAGCCCATTGACTGTGGCCATACAGGTAACATAGACTGTCAAAAGTAGTCTGAAGATGCACATGCCCTCAGCATGCGTCAACTTGCACAGAGGATGCTCCGTTCTGCAGGTAGGGAATGGAAGCTCCATGCTTCCCCCAATTTGCAGTCTCATGGCTTCTCTGGAAGCGGTCAGGCAGCCTTATAGAATGGTGGGAAGCAAGACCTCACCTGCTGGAAAGGGAAAGCAGTTTGGGAGGAGCAAAAAATAGTCTGGAAAAGGAATTGGTCCTGATTTCCTTTGGCCTCACTTCCCTGAGAACAGGGTATGCCCAAGGTGTAATGGGAAGGCCTTGGGGGATGAAAGCAAAAGGCACAGGAAAAAGGAATTGTGTTTCTTTGAGATATGAGAGCTGAAGCAGGGACATAAAACAGCTGCTTTTTAGAATAAAGCAAAGCAAGTTTCTTTTTGCAAAAACCTCAGGTGTTGCTCATGCAGCAGCTTCACACTCTGCAAACAGGAGTTACACAAAGATCATGTCTACTTTCTGTTCCAAACAGAAATCTGACCCATCAGCTTCCTAGAATTGCCTACTCAGCAAGAACCCCCCCAACCTTTAACTTGCAGCTTTTCTGTTGCTGTGTACTCTACCATTTATTTGTTCTGCTTTGTGTACTAACACACCTAAATCCTAGGGTCTGACCACTCCAAGTGTACTCCTACCAGAAACCATGCGAAACCAGCACCATGGTGTATAGCAAGGCCGAGAAAGTGAGCAACCCAGCTGTTTTCAAACAGTATCCAGTAAGGATACAAACCTGGAAAAGGGCTTGCAGGTCCACCAGTAGATCACCACCTTCTAGCAACAGGTGAATAGCAGAAGCCACCACACACTCACCTGGGGGCTGGTTCATCAGCATTAGGCAGGGCTGCTACCATGTGATTCTTCACCAAGTGTTCTCACACACTGACGTGCAGCAGTTGTCTCTCCCAGGAATATTTCCAGGCAAACCTAAAGCATCCAACCCCTGCCTCTCTCCTGCTTAAGAGACTACCAGGAAAGGAAATAATGGAATGCAATGCTATCACTTCACTGATAATGTCTAGATTTTATCTAAATCTTTACAGTATGTTGCTCTGATAATGTCATTGCAGACACACACAAGGCCTGGCTAACTAAATTTCCAGCTGTATGAAGTTAGATCATTAGCTGACAGATGTAAATAGAAACTGTTACTCATACCACATCCCACTAAAACCTAGGCTGAAATTCTGAAATTCATGGTATGGATTTGTGTGGGCTCTACTGCTATCACAGAACAGCAGTTGCAAACACATCATTTCTCTGGGGAGCAACAAGTGTGCCCATTGCTCAGGGGGTGAGTGGAGTTGCTGCAAGGTTGAGCACAGACTGCATCAGCCTGGAAAAGGATGCAGCAGTTTGATCAGCTGGCACATCACCCTTCCATTCAATATAGGTGCCAGGCTGGCTAAAGACATCAACCATTATCTCAGGACCTGTGTGTTGAGAGGTGGCTGCTCTCATCAGATAACAACCCTCAGTTCCCTCTGGCACTTGGCTTTAAATAACTTTTTTTGAGGAAGTGTGGGGGTGATACACAGTCTGCCAAAAATGGACCTCTGAAAAGCCTCCAATTAAGACACAATGGATCTAGGATTTAATGGATTTAATCTGGGATTAAAACCAGTCACTGCAGCAGGGCTTTTGTTTCAAAGGCATTCAGAGCATGTCTCCTTACAAGTGTTTGTTTTTCAATAAATCCTTGCTACTTTCATTTCCTTTACCTTGCACCTTAACACTTATTTGTACCAAGCCATCTCATTACATAAGGCTCAATGATTTCAAAGTCTTGCTGTGCAGTTTCCAGCTGTCCTATGTGTTTATCACCCTTCCAAAGCCAGCATCGCTAGAATTCCAATAAGGGCTGGATTTATTGCACCTCCCCACTGCCTTGGTGCTCCAAGCAGAGTTCCTGTTTGGTTCAGGCAGGCTGACCAAACACATTCTCAGTGACCACAGCTGGAAAGGGTGTGAAGTTCTCTGCTTTTCATTTTCATCTCACTGGAGTAAGCCTCAAATCTTGCTTTTAGCAGACCAGTTCTTAATGTCTTACAGGGGTTTTAACAAGTTATTTCAGGAATGATTGCAAGAAACTTTTTCCACCCTTTAAAAACCTTTCATTTCCAACACGTACAATGACTGCTAACGTACAGCAGCTCCTTCAGTCATGATTTTAAAGGTATGCAAACGGACTGCAAGGCACATCTGGATCAGCAACTAAGAAATATCTGAATGCTTTTTTTGCTTTGCTACAACTCTGTGTTGAGTTTATTCTAATAACTGTTATTATAACAACACAAACATGAAAGTGATAACTCGGACGTTTGCCTACTACACACACTACTGTTGAATGAAGGCTGCAGACTGTATCCTTTCTCTTAGGAGGTGAGATCCCCCTGCTCATACTCATTGTATTATGTCATTCTTCCAGTGTGAAGAGCTGTGTACAAAAGGTCCATGCATCACTAAGACTTCAACCAGAGCAGCATGGACAGGTATTTATATGCATGGGACTGATGTAACTCCTCACAGCCCACATGGAGTTCCGTATGAGCAGCCCTCAGATATCTCTGGTTCTGCCATTTTGTTTTCCATGCATCTTAAAAACTGCAATTCAAATAGGCTTTTTTTTTCCTTCAAATTTAATATGCTACAATGATGAATGAAGCTTAGGAAAACTTCTGGGTGGAAGATAATTTTCTGGATGGATTGTGATGAACCCTTCTGTATATCATGCCTGTTCAATTAAGAGGAGAAATATTATGGAATCCTTCTTAAAAACCAAATCCATGCCCATGAGGGATANGATGAACTATATGGACAAGGGGAGAGGAGTGGATATTTACCCTGACTTACAGCCGAAACACACTTATGGAGTGGACAACCTAAAACAGAGGTGAAAAATTGAACAAATTTCTGTGCTCAGACTTCAGTAGTCAACAATTTGAAATCTAGGAGGTGGCCAGCTGCAAGGAGCTACTGGTTTATGTCTTACCCACCTGAGTGGTGGAATAGAGCACACTCAAGACGACAGATGACATTAAACAATGCTGGTGGACAGGAGCAGGACAACCCAAAACACTGGAGGCAGAAACTCCTATTCAGTTGGATCTTGACTGGCTGATGTGATGTGCTGATAGAAAGTTTGTTAAATCTGTCAGTTCTGCACATGAGAAATAATAAACCAAAATACCTGGAGCTAACAGTGGCCACAATTAATAGCAGGCAGCGGTACATGCGGCTATAAAGGCCAGCTCTGTACCAGGATGCATTGGAAAAGCATGGGCAGCAGGTTCAAGGAAGTTATTTTCTCCTTGTATTCAACACTTGTAAGCTGCATCTGGAATAACATTATCCGTTTGGGGCTTCTCATTACAAAATCAAACATGACCAACCTGCAACAAGTCCAGCTGAGGACCACCAAGACTATTAGAAGTCTGCAGCTCATGACATGGCTCAAAGGAGGGTGAGCTGGGTTTGTTCAGTTTGGAAAGTACAGCTGAGGGACCTGCAATCGTCAACTACGTAATGGATAGTTACAGAAAACATGTAGCCAGACTCTTCAAGTGGCAGCAGATGAGCTACAGCAAATGAGTATCTATACATTAGATAAAAGTTTGCACTGAAGGTGCTACAAAACCAAACAGGAAATTGCAGGTTGTTGAATGCTCATCCCTGGAAATACTCAAAATTTTACTGGACACAGCCCTGAAAAACATCATCTCCTTTCAAAGTCACTGCTCTAGCAGCAGGTTGACCCAGATGACCTCCAGAAGTATCCCCCAACCTAAACTACTCTGGTTCTAAAAACTGAAAAGATCAATGCAAGCTTCACTTGTGTGGCTAATGTAACAATCAACCATCTGTTATCATATGCTGTGTGACTGTACTCCAATCCCTTAAAATAACTTCCATATCATCAATATTACCTTAAGCCTTCATTATCGAATTGTCCAGCCTGCACCAGCATCCAGACACAGATGATCTGTCAAACCATAATTCCTAAAACCAATGGTACTGAAGGTCAGGAGTGACACTGCTTTCTCTGCAAGTAAAGCTGCCCAATTCCAGACTCTGGGTTTTCCAAAAAAAGCTTGAAACCACATAGTTTTGTGGAAGACATACAACTCAAGTTCTGGCCATTTTCAGCTCCTCATAACAGCTCAGGTGATTTCTTTGAGCTTTTGTGTCAGACACACGAAAAGAAACAACACAAACAGTGGCTAATAGCCTTTGTAGACTATACCATTAAGACATGCACCTTTCTAGATACACATGAGCTGATATTTTTTGTATATTGATATTTTATCCCCAAAGCATGAGAGACTTTTCCTACAGCAGCAGCAGACCTGTAAGAACATTATTACCTTACCTTCACTTTGGCTTGCTTCTTTGCATGTTTTTAGAAAAATTCAAAACCCTTAGATCTGGAGACAATACCACAGCTGTAGCTTTAAGTTTTTCAACCACTAACTACAGATCTACAGATTTTTCCAAAAGTTAACATTTATTCATAAGTTCATACTATCAGCAATCCTTTGATAGGAATTATGCTCTTAAAAAACAAGCTTAAAACAACAAGATGTGAAGCTAATAATGGTCTTCAGTTTATGAACACCTTATCTGAAAGCAGACAAGACATCTGTAACCAGAAAAGTGTGGCAACCTCCTTTCAACAGGGGAATAGAGGCTCTATGAAAAGGCTATATGAAAAACAGCTATGAAAAAATTTGACTTTTGCACATGATTTGAACATTGCTTTCTGCCGTTTACTCCTTTCTATGCTTGTTACAAGCAGAATGATCAACTGTTGTATCCTACAGCTGTTTGTTTCCATCTTGTTGTAACCAGTGCTACTGTTAACATTCTCCACCACACCTTCTACGCAGATAAAGCAGGAACATGCAATGCAAATTTACTCAAAGTTCTCTTTTCCAGTTGATGGTAATTACATATAACAACAACTTTATCGCAACAGAGAATGTGAGAATGATTAAGAGGATATGCTCAGTGGCTAACAGGATATGTTAACCATATTTTCCCTGTTGTGTCACGGATTCTAGGAGTCAGGAAAGAATACAGGACACTGGGATTCTTTAAGAAATCTTGTACTAGTCTACTTCTGGAACGATTAAATATCTGTGACAGATAGTCTATCCACTCCATATAGGGAAACATTTATGTAGTACCATCAGTTAAAGCTTGAAGGAAAGTAACAACTGTTTAAACCAGTTTACCAAAACTAAGTGTACATTGAGAAGAAAAAAATTTAACTAGAGGCAAAAAGAGGGTATGTCTAGCTATAGCATAGACTCCTTCATAAATAAGTAAACAAATAATACTCTTAAGTTTGCTAGGGTGCCTGTTCAGCCACATGCTTAACCACAGCTTGCTTTTGCTTTTAACACCATTTTAGTCTTTAGGAGCAGGAATTAAAAGTCTGTGCCCAATCTGCACTCAAAGCCCCCAAGACCCTGAATCTTCTGCCCTCCATTTTATTTGTCTTTTCCACATCTTCCTCTTTCCAGGTAGCAGGCACAAATAAAAGAAAGCGATAAAGTTCCGTCTACCTGAGCTGAGAAATTTTTTTTTGGATGGATAATTCTGCCAGATAATTAAGCTTCCAAATATCAGAGAACAAGAGAAGGGACACAGNACTGGTACACATCCAGCAAAGCCAGCAGAGAGCGGGGTTTGCACTGCCAACAGTATCTGCAGACTGCTTGTGGTATCACATGAGGCCATGCCCGTAGCCTGGTGATACTGGAAAGAGTTGTGAGTGAAACTTTTCACAGAAGCACATGTCAGTGTAACCTCTGAGGTAAGTGGGCTGTCTTCTTTCCTTCCCATCCCTGGGTACAGATTTCAGAAGCTGGTGCCCCGTGTGTTGTACCTCCTTGCCAGCTCCATCCTGCGTGAGAACTTTAATGTGCAGGAGTGCAGAACTCT